>CM054989.1:4317440-4423249 GCA_029030765.1 Salix suchowensis
TATTTATGTGGTAAGCAAAGAATTTTTTTAGTTGATAGATAGAGAATTGTAAATTTTAAATAATGCTATAATATTTTTTTTATGTATTGAATTAGTTGATTATTGTTATAAGCTTAAATACTCAGATAATAATTCAATTGCGAAATTTAAAAAATTATTAGCGATAAATTTTTTTGAAAGATCGACTAATTATAATTTCAGTATTGCAAGACCATAATTGAGTAATTATTTAGTATGTAGTAATTGTTTTGATGGTTATTTAATTGGTTGATGTAAATCTGTAATCAATAAAATGAATGAAAGATGATTTTTTGTTGTCTTCAACTGAATGTGTTGATGGTTAAATATTTTTTAACAGTTACTAAGCATTTAACTGGTTGATAGCAATATTTGAATCGCTGAAATCTATTAAATATAGATTATTTTTTGTTTGCATTGATCTGGTTGGCTGTTAATATTATTTTACTGGCATGGAGAATAATTTAGTTACAGTTTGGATCTGAATTGTGTGTTCATTTAATTAACTCATAGATGGCAAAATTGCAATGTTTTGATTATTTGAAGAAAATTGCGATGCGGCGGGTTTTTTTTATCCATGTTAAAAATTGATTGTTTTTATATGTATTGTATTTTATTATTTTGATATTTAGTTAGTATAATTATATTTAAGAATACTGATATGAATTTTTTTCCTTCAAAAAACCCAAACTCATTTTTCCTCTCTCTCAATATATTTTTAGGCGATAATATTCAATAAATATCAGACATATTAGAAATAAAAATATTATAATTTGTTTTTAAAACATAAACTTAATTTTTTTTTGTGCTATAATTATTTATTTGCCGTCTAAAAAAGAATAGTCCAATGGAAACGGGAAGTGACTTGTATATTTTTTTAATTTGACTTGTAGATATTGCAGGGTAAATTTGCAAATTAGATGTTTTGTTTTCCCAGTAATATTAGATCCAAAATATTAAAAATGAAAACATTGGAAATTCTTGCAAAGAAATAAACTTAAATAAAAGAGCACAGAATTAAATTTTGAAGCCAATTATTTTTTTTTATATAAGATTTATTAATCATATTATTATATTAAATATATTTAAGAAAACATGATATGAATTTCTGTCCTTAAAAAAATCCTAAGTCATTTTTCCTCTCCCTCAATATATTTTGAGGCGATAATATTGAATAAATATTCAAACATATAATTAGTTTTTACATATTTTCATTTGACATAAATATACAAATATATAATTAATTTGACATAATTTCCATAATATATTTTATTTAAAGGATAATTTTAGGCTATTTTGTTCTCTCTTTATATATTTTTTAGGCGATAATATTCAATAAATATTAGAACATATAATTGGTTTAACATATTTTAATTTGATAAAATACACAAATATATAATTAAAAAGTCAAAATACTGCAAATTTATTTCAAGAAATAAACTTCAGTCATTTTTAAGAAAACATGATATGAACTCTTGTTCTTAAAAAAAATCTTAAGTCATTTTTTCCTCTCTCTCAATATATTTTTTAGGCGATAATATTGAATAAATGTTCAAAGATATAATTAGTTTTACATATTTTTCATTTGACATAAATATACAGATATATAATTAATTTGGCATAATTTCCATAATATATTTAATTAGGCGATAATATCCAATAAATATTACAATATATAATTGGTTTAACATATTTTAATTTGATATAAATACATAAATATATAATTAAAAAGCCAAAACACTGCAAATCTATTTCAAGAAATAAACTTTAAAAAAAGAGCACAAAATTTAATTTTGAAGCCAATATTTTTTGTTATGTATATTATTATGAAGAGCAAAAAAAAATATTAACAAAAGAGTGACTAACAAAAATAATTGTTATTATTATTATTATTGTTATTATTATTATTGTTATTATTATTATTATTATTATTGAAATAATTGCTATTATTATTGTTGTTGTTGTTGTTGTTATTGTTATTATTATTATTATTGAAATAATTGCTATTATTATTATTATTATTATTGTTGTTGTTGTTGTTGTTATTATTATTGTTATTATTATTATTGTTATTATTATTATTATTATTGTGTTAAGTACACTTATATATACATGGACAAAATTAGACATTATTCTAAAAATAAAAATAAAAAAATTTGATTATTATTATTATTATTATTATTATTAGTATTAGTATTGGTATTATTATTGTTATTATTATTATTATTGTTATCATTATTATTATTATTATTATTGTTATTATTATTATCATTATCATTGTTATTATTATTATTGTTGTTGTGTCAAGTTTGTTATTATTATTATTATTATTATTATTATTGTTATTGTTATTATTATTATTATTGAAATAATTGTTATTGTTATTATTATTGTTATTATTATTATTGTTGTTGTGTCAAGAACAATTATATATACATGGACAAAAGTTGTGTCAAGATTATGGACAAATAATTAAATTGCCCAGGGAAATTATTACAAAAAAGCATAATATTTGTATAAAAAACAATAAAAAAATCAATCAATTAAAAATACAAAAAAAACAAAAAAAAAAACAATGAATTAATAACAAATAAAAAATTAAAAGAATAAGGACCGAAATGAAAAATAACATATATTAAATTAATTCCAATTGAAGGATAAAATTAAAGAAAACAAAATTAGGAGGACCAAAAATAAATATTGAAAACTGCTGCCATTTTTAAAAAAATCAATTATTGTTGTTGTTGTTGTTGTTATTATTATTATTGTTATTATTATTATTATTATTATTATTATTATTGTGTTAAGTACACTTATATATACATGGACAAAAGTAGACATTATTCTAAAAATAAAAAAAATTAAATTTGGGAATGTGTTTTAATCGGTTATTTATAATTGTGTGGCCGATCATCTACTATTATATAACTATATTAAATATATATCAGAATACTTATATTAATTTTTTACATTAAAAAAATCTTAGGCCATGTTTTCTTTTCTCTATATATATTCTTAGGCGAAAGACTAAAAATATATATAAAACAAATTAACACTATTACTGTCAAAACAATAGAAATTATTAAATTATGAAGAGGAAAAAAAATATTAACAAAAGAGTTACTAATAAAAATAATTGTTATTATTATTATTATTATTATTATTATTATTATTATTGTTATTGTTATTATTATTATTATTATTATTATTGGTATTATTATTGTTATTATTATTATTATTGTTATCATTATTATTATTGTTATTATTATTATTATTATTGTTATTATTATTATCATTATCATTGTTATTATTGTTGTTGTTGTTGTGTCAAGTTTGTTATTATTATTATTATTATTATTATTATTATTATTATTATTATTATTGGTATTATTATTGTTATTATTATTATTATTATTATTATTATTGTTATTATTGTTATTATTATTATTATTATTATTGTTATTATTGTTATTGTTATTATTATTATTATTGAAATAATTGTTATTATTATCATTATTATTATTGTTATTATTATTGTTGTTGTTGTGTCAAGTACAATTATATATACATGGACAAAAGTTGTGTCAAGATTATGGACAAATAATTAAATTGCCCAGGGAAATTATTACAAAAAAGCATAATATTTGTATAAAAAACAATAAAAAATTCAATCAATTAAAAATACAAAATAAACAAAAATAAACAATGAATTAATAACAAATAAAAAATTAAAAGAATAAGGACCGAAATGAAAAATAACATATATTAAATTAATTCCAATTGAAGGATAAAATTAAAGAAAACAAAATTCGGAGGACCAAAAATAAATATTGAAAACTGCTGCCATTTTTAAAAAAATCAGAAGAAGAGGGACTGAAATCAAACTTTGTATATATTACCAATTTTAATTGGAGGACCAAATCAAAGAAATCAAAACATCTGTACCAGAATAATTGACTGAATAAAAACTAAATACAAAATCAAAAGTATAAGGACTGAAATAAAACGTTCTTATATAATCAGTTTTAATTGGAGGGCACAATTGAAAACAATAAAACTTTAATTTGAATAAATCAGTAATAAAAACGAAATAAAAACCTCAGGGACCAAATAGAACTTCACACCAACATCAGGGACCTTATCTGCATTTGGGGGCGGGAGGAGAGAGAAAAGGGACGTCGGAGCGAAAACCGTCCGCCGAGGCTTAACCGGTCATCTTTGGATGGCACGCGCCGCGACGGAGGATAGAGGACCTCCCGGCGCACCGTCTGGAGTGGCGGAAGTCAATTTTTGAAGCCGGGAAGACGTCGCACGCGCCGCCAAAGATGCGCGTAACCGCGGAACCTCGCTGGCGCGGGATGGACACGCGCCAGTCGCCCGCGGGAAAAAATAATAAAATAATGGGCGAATTACCTGATCGCCCCTGACCCCACCCGTAATTACAAAAAAACCGGAAGGGAAAGGACGGAGCTGCCCCCGTCTCCTGTTAGCTAATTTGTCGTTTTCCGGGCCCTTTTTCGGCAGTGCACTGTTCCGAGAAATTGAGAAAACCCGAGAGAGCCCCTGCAACTGTGCACTATTTTGTCTTTTTCGAGGGCTTTTATCGGTAATGCACTGTTCACAGGCGGAAAAAACAAAAAAAAATAGGGTGGACGAACTCGCGCGACACACGGATGAAAAAGCTCGCGTCCACAGTGATTTTAGACACAGTGAACAGTAATGAACAGTGTTATTCGTATTGTTTTAGTTATTTGTTAATGTCAGGTAAAGTAACTTGGTGTTGTTTTAGTAATGCTTTGATCGACTCTCTTTTTTGGGTTGATCTCTTACAAGAGATGCATGTCCTAGATGCATGTCCTGAGTCAAATTCAAGACTTGCTGTGAAGATTTTAAATTCTCTATCATCCCGCCCCGCCCGCCTTTAAAAACTCTTTTTATTCACTGCTAAAACTTAAGAGAGTATTGCTGTTAAACAGTTGCTTCAACATCAATATTAAATTGCTTTGATGTAGGCTGTTGATTTTCAGAAAACCAGGAGTCTTCTTTGGAAGTAATGCTAAAGTTGAATAGAGAAAACACATCTAAGTTATTTTGAAAGTGAATTCCCTTTTGAACCATGAGCGATATGTAGGTGCCTCATCTTATCAGGCATAATAAACAAGCTATTTTACATCCCTTCAGGATCGTACATGGAAGAGGATTCATGGGCAGAGAAGTTGTATGGTCTGACTTTTAATATGACCGCCACCGGGAATTTCTAACAGCGGTTCTTTACGCTGTTTCTTTTGCTCAATGAGGATCTGTTATCGAAGGTGGGTTCATCTGGAACCAAAAGAACAATATTATACTGCTGTTTGTTCAATTTTTTTTTTATTTTAAATAAAAAAAATTTTGGTATTTTTAAATTATTTAATGTGCTGATGTTAAAAATAATTTTTATAAAATAAAAAAAATATATCATTTTGATATATTTTTAAATAAAAAACATTTAAAAAAACAACCACAACTGCTTAGGCTTGTTTGGATTTTTTGCAGAGATGGAAAACTTCAAGCCACTCTTTTTTCTCCGGTATCTCGTTGGACCCCTTATATAAATGAGAGGAACCTTCAATTGGGTATCTAAATGTGATGTGGATACAAATGTTCTTGAACAAAACGCTACTGTGAGAGCGAGTTTTGTCATCAGGGATTATAATGGTGTCGCTATAAAGGCTATCAGTTTTGGTTGATGATTTATTTTTTTAATTGAAATACAATATTTTAAATTTGGAATATTGTTTTTGCGTTGTATTGTTTATGTATATTTGTTTTTTTAATTGGAATAAAATGTTTTAATTTTAGAGCGTTGTTTCGGGGTTATACTGTTTATATATATATATATATATATATATATATATATATATATATATATATATATATATATTAAAAAATAGTTCAAATCCAAAAATAAAATTATTTAGAATTGTGCAATTTAATCTAAAAAAACACAATAAAATGATTTTTCTGAACAAAATTATAAACATGTATAATATTATGATAATGTCATCATCAATCTCGCAAAGTCATTACATTCTCTGATTGCTCTGAAATTTTAACGTAATATATATAAATATATCAAAAGACTTCTCGTAAAATTTTTTTATCTAAATCTAATAGTCGGATTAAGAGATATGATTGATATTGTAAAATTATTTATTATTTTAAAAAAACACTATTTAGTTAAAACGGAACGGGCGAAACAAAACCCGGAATATTTTAGCCGGTATTTAGTCATAAAAATCTAGAATGAAACTAGAATTTAAATTGAGATAAAAATAATATTATTTTATCTTATTTTTTATCTAATACAAAATATCTCAATCGTTTTATTAAAACAAAACAAAACGACAACCCTGCGTTAGATGTTAGATGTTATGGAAGTTGGAAAACCAATGGATTATTTTTACACCAGTAATGGCTGAAGCTTCATCGCTTAAATGAGTGTTTGAAAAACTACTTCTCTCCATCTCAATTATGTCACCATTGAAATTGCTGCGAAAGTTAAAATAGATTTTCTTGTTTCTACTCATACGAATAATTCAGAGCTTGACCTTGTTCTTCAGGATTGTAGCATGATAATTAATACAACGATCAATTAAAGCCATACATATCAGTAGGAATGCCAACTTTGTGGTTTATTGTTTTTCTACTAATGTGTTTTTTTTTGAAGAAAAAATATATTATTTTATTTGATTTTTTCTAGCACTTTTAGATAACGATATCAAAAATAATTTTTAAAAATAAAAAATATTATTCTATTAAAAAAAATATTTTAAAAAACAACATAACCATACTACATTCCTTAAAGATAACCTCCAAGCTTTATTTATTTTGTTTTAGCATGCTGTTTAAAACATCAATATATATTTTTTCAAGAAAAATAAAAAACACAATTTAAATCCAAAAAGCTTCACTCTTTCATACCTGCTACTCCAGTCATTTTAGGTCTCAGGTATTTCCTCTAGACCAAAATCTGGCATGATATAATTTTTATAGATAAATTCAAGTTATTATTCAACTCTTAACTCACACGTGTCGATACTCAATGACTTGTCCATTAAATTAAAAGAGTGTTGCAAATTTGAGTTTGATTTGGGTTATTTATGCTCAGCATAACTGCGATTTAATTTAATTTAATTTATTTATAAAAAATAAATTTCAATTTCAATTCAAATAAAAAATACTTTTTTATGAGCCACTATTAATAAGATCAACTATTACTAAAACTCTTAAAACCATTACAGGCAACCCATATTTTTAACGTCAGCTACTAGCTAGGTATGAATTTGTTAGTTCAAAAAGTTGAGTTTTAGTAATAGTTGATCTTATTAACTCCACAAGTAGCTGGAATTACGCAAATATAAATCATATTTTATATCGAACCCTGAATAATAAATTTAGAAAAACATAAATGTATATTTTCAGGAATTAAAAATTAAGCAAACATGCTCCAATGTGATTTAAGTGTTTAGTATTCTGGCCACGATGTTTTTTAAGATATTTTTTCATTAGTATAAGAAATACTAAAAGTATTAATTTGATGGTTTTTTAATAGTTTTAAAACACATTAAAAAAAATACAAGCTGCCGCACTACCTAAATCAAAAATATAATATTCCAATAGAAAAATAAAATAAATATTAATAAAAAAAAAACTTGCCAGAAAAAAATGGTAAGGCTTTTTACCGACCAGAGTCCACCCAACTCAAACCTGGGCCCTACCATACTGAAAAGAAAGAAACCTAATTCTGGGTAAAACAACTCACAATTCACAAAGGCAACCCAACCCAACGCAACCCAACCCAACCCAACCCTTAAGTTATATATTCTCTCTTCTTTTTCAGCTCACCGTATCTCTTCTTTCTGTTTTTTGACCGCTTTCCATTTACGCTTTCTCTTCTTTAATCCAAAACCCTCTCTGTAATTTAATCTTAGCCTCCACGCCTAATAAAAAACAAAATCCTTCGCTTGGTTTCGTAATCCTAATCACGGAGTTCTCGGATCTATATTTCACCTAATCTTGGTAATTATTCATGATGTCTCCCCTTTTGCTCAATTGATGTTTTTGATGTGCGATTCTCTTTTGCTACCGTTCAATTATGTTTCTGATGTGAGATTCCCTTTTGCTACCGTCCAATTGATGTTTTTGATTTGTGATTGGTATAGAAGAGTGATTTTTTCGTCTGTTTTTGAAAGTCTTGCTTTAATTCGGGTTAAATTTGATCAACTTATTACCCCTCTTTTTGTTTATTAAATGGTTTTTTTATAAAAATTAATTGGTTTCCACTAACAAATGTAGCTCAGTATAGGCCTTTGATTTTGAAGAAATGCTTAAGCTTTTATCTGGATTTTTTGTTGAAGAAACTAGTGTTTTCATGTTCTGTAGATCTCTTAAAGGTAAGTTCAAATGCCTACAAGCACAAAATTTTGAGAAAAACAACTACACTACTAGTGACTTGACTTACTACGCGACACTAGTTTCAGCTTTTCTTTTGCGGTTCAATCTTATTCATATCGTTTTTTTTTACTGGCTAATGTGTCAGGAAGAATGTCTTTTGCACGGAATTATCGTTCTCAAGGAGGAACATGCTATGATGATCGGTGGACCTCTTTCAATGGAAACAATTTCAACCATAGAAATAGGAACGTGGATGTGAATAGGAGCAGCAACTACAACTGGAATCATATCAATTTCCATGATTTCTCCTTGGCGAAATTCAGGGACCATGATAATGGTTATGCTAACCCCCCTAATGCTGGACCAGCTTTTAAAAGGAGGAAAATTAGTGTGGATACATGGGGATATGGTGGTGGGAGACACTACCCTCAGTACAATGCATATGAATGCGCTGATCAATCAACTTACAACAATTCAGCCCCTCCGCCCACAAGATCCAATGCTGAGGTCTCTACATCTAAACCTATGAGTTGCAAACGTGACCGTTCAAAACTGGAAGAAGATGAACCAATATTTTTGTCAAAGGATGAGATTGAGAGATACTCCCCGTCAAGAAAAGATGGAATTGATGCACTGCGAGAAACACATCTGCGGTATTCTTATTGTGCATTCCTTCAGAATCTTGGGCTGCGCCTGGAGTTGTAAGTGCTCCACCTGAAATGTGTTTCGACTTATGATTTTTTGTTTTGATACATGCTTATCGGATTTTCCATCTTATTAACTTCCTTGATTCGTGTAGGCCACAAACAACTATTGGCACCGCCATGGTTTTGTGCCACCGGTTTTTTGTTCGACGATCACATGCTTGCCATGACAGATTTGTGAGTTTCTAATGCTAATGCTTACGCTTGAAATTTTACTACTTTGTTACCTTTTTGGAGATGACTTTGCATATAGGGGAAACTAGTTTTACTCTAGTAAACTTCCCTGTATTGTGTTGGCACTCTCCCTGATACTATTTTTATTATGAGAATAATGTTATTAACTGTTTATAACTTTGAGCTGATAAAGAAGTAAACAATTACTATGTCTAAACCAATGGTTAATCTATAAAAGGCCTAGCCTAGCCTTTCTTGTCTGCTTGTATTGCTTATCTTTTAGCATTTTTAGATTTGTTGCATCTATTTTTTGGTCCTTTTATTTTCTGATTTCTGGCCAGTAACGACCTGTTTAGTCATGGTAAGATTTTTCATATACTTGCAATATGATTATGTGATAAATCTATTGCACGTTCCTTTTAGTGATGGTTATGTTTGTCATATATGTTTTGGGCTTTGTTGCAGTTAATTGCTGTTGCTGCACTTTTTCTCGCTGCAAAGTCTGAGGAGACACCTCGTCCTTTGAACAATGTAGTGAGAGCCTCTTGTGAGATTTTCCACAAGCAGGATATTACTATCTTGTCATACCTGCTCCCTGTTGTAAGTATCTTGCGGATGATTCTTAACTTATTACCTGTTAAATCTATTAAAAGGGGGGAAATCTAATTTGTCATGGAGCTCCTGTCTCAAAACATGTTGACTTCAAGTCTGTAGCATGCTAACATGAAATGAGATTTTCTAAACAGGATTGGTTTGAACAGTACCAGGAGCGAGTGGTTGAGGCTGAGCAAATGATTTTGACTACACTCAATTTTGAACTCAATGTGCAGCATCCATATGGTCCCCTTGCATCTGTCCTCAACAAATTAGGTCTTTCACAAACTGTGTTGGTGAATCTGGCGCTAAACTTGGTCAATGAAGGGTAAGTGTGCTTCTTTCAATTTGGTATATTTTATTGGATCTTTAGACTTTTATGGGTGCAGTTCATTTATATCAGTTAGTTTCAGTGTCAAAATGAACTAGCTTTTATAAAATGAACTTTTGTACAGTAATAATAATAATTCTGATCATGTTCCTTTCTTCAGGAAGCAATTTGATTTGGACCATCTTGTTAATATATTATTTCTGGATTTTCTCACACTAGTTCAGCTAAAGACGTGGTTTAAGATTTGGCAAGTGGTCTTGCAGTTATGATGGCTTGTCTGTCTATAGATGGACTTGTTTGTGTATAAATCCCAATGAATCAGAAGTTGTGGGGGATTCATTGTACTTGGGCCATGGAAAGTATGTGCTAGGTTCTTCTTTTTTCTATTTTGGTTCAACGTAGTGTTCTACTAGTCTCAATGGTTTTCTTTCAAGCAACTACTCTTTGTAGTATTCTAGTATGGGATATTGATGTTTTTGGCATGGCATATAATTGCAGGGTCTACACAAGATTTACGTGCTCACCTGTATGATATTGTTAGCTGGCGGATTGATATGCTGTGCTTGGAAAGTATTTTAAACATCTGAAGTTGCTTTGCCAAGGTGTTGTGGATCATGTTACTGTGATTCACTATACCCCCATCAACCGGGTTATTTGCTAAAAACAATAGCCTCAGAACATCCACAATCTTTTATGCATTCAACTTTTTCTCACTTTCTTCTTCCTTTTTCATACTTTCATTTGGAGCAAGGTGTCTAGCCCCCTTGTACAAACTTAAAATTTGCAAGACCTGGCTGCTTGTTCATTTAGCATCCATTCACCTTGATTTGGAGGAAACTAACTGGTTTGGCAAGGATCAAAATCCATAGTGACTGGGATAGCATTTGCTCTTATTCTCCCTCCTTACTTAACAATTTTTGCCCTTATTTTTTAGATGGCAAGGGTCCTCTGATATTATTTTTTTTTTATCAAAAAAGAAAAAAACATTTTGCATTAATTCCTTTTTTCTCCAAATTCGGTGGCACTTTTTTTGTTCGATTTCATTAAGACGGGGTTATTTTAGAATAAAAAGTTTAGTAAATTGTCTAACAAGCGTAGATGACTGAATGTGTCAGAAGGTTGTGTAGCTGTATAGTGTAATAGATTGTGAGTTCTGATGTGCCAGTTTGAGAGCACTTGTGCATGGTAAAGTTTGACTGAGCATCACTATGCCAGTGTTTTGTTATGATCAGCTGGTGGGAAATTGTTTGATGTTGCCAGCATAGATAAAATTGAGAAAGGAAAAAACAGTATGATAGTATTTTTTCTCTCTCTTATATATACAAGGACACTCAAATCCAAGTCCAATAGGGGGGATGATGGTCACAGTCTGGTAATTGATCTATATGGCTCATTGGCACAGTAAATGACAGCTTCTTAGTGCTGGTAAACTTACACATATAAAATGCACAGTTAAATTGTTTGTTTGGAATTGGTTTGCAAACCTAAGACATGGTGAAATCTGGCAATGATCATGTTGGGACACATATATTTGTTGTGGTCTTAATATGATGGCTTCCTTAAGTTGTGGTGCAGTTTCAGCCTGATACCCTGACCCTACCCTACTATTGACCTTGGCTGTTTCAAAGACCTCTAAATTGGGAATATCCATGTGGTTTATTTCTGTGCACCTGCTGTCAATTAAATGAACTGCATAAACCTCCATGACTCTGAGTGGAAGTGTGCTACTGCTTGTATCATCCAGGGAAAAATATAGATGTGGGCATTGCTATATTTTTTTTGTATTTGTCATCCGCTGCTATCATTATAGTTTCTACCAGTATTGTTGCTATTAATTTACCTGCTATTCTGGTGCATGACTCACATGGGTGTGGTCAGCTGGGTTGTCATTTTAGGCTCAGCTATAAATGGCACCTGGAACAGGTGCCAGCCTGTTACATTTTGTGTTAAATACACCCAGACATTTGCAAATCAGAGCATTTTAAATGTTCTTTAGGAATTCTAAACATATAAGAAGCTTGAACTTTTCCCTTAGGTAAAAATGGAGTGTGAGACCTACTACATTCTCACTCTACCCTTGGGGCTATGCTTGATTAGAGAGGAACAATACTATTGAGAAAGAAAACTCAATCTCCTTGGCTCAGGCTCCTGATCTCTCCCATGCCAGGCTTGGGGTGACAATATCGGGCCAGAGGTTGTTCTTTGTCAGGCTTAATTAGCTCCATAGGTGATCTCTGCTTCTTTTATGGTGTTATTGACTGGCCAGTGATGAGCTACATTGGAAAAATATTCCCTGTATATTCAAGTTTTGAAATTTGGATTTGTTTTTTTTTGTAGAAAGGTTGAAGAAACAACACCTTTCATGAATCAATTCCATAATCTGTTCTCATTCGTGAAGAGGGACTGTAGGATGAGGGGCCAAGTTAGCAAAGCAATGCTATAATATCACGACTTACTATATTTGCTCCCAGCATGGGGCCTTGACCCCTCAGATATTTTATCCCAATTATCTCCAGCTTCCTTCTTATTCTCCTTTGAACCTTTTCAAATTCAAATATATTTTTCTACTTTTAACCACTATCAGTTTTGACGATCCCTCATATCTGTTAGAGCTTTTAAATCATTCACAAGTATGGATCAAAAGTTTTCAGAACCCTTTCATATAGCCTGATATTTATATATGGAGCAATTCAGTTTACAATATATGTATGCAATTATGCCACTTTTTTTTTTCTTGTGGATTAAAATGTTGCTTTTAGCTGGCTAGAGGATATGGGATGGTGTATTCTATGTCTGGGGTAGCATGCCTGGTTCATGAGCATTAGTTCATGTGTTTTGACAAGCCAAGATCAAGTTGTGGAGCAGAAGATGCAGAATGTGCTGTCAGTTTATATTGTTTTATTATTTGAATTGTGTACATTTCTGGAGTTATAAAGCCCCTGCATCAGAATGTGCCTGGGAGTTGATTTGTTTATAAATGAGTGTGTTGTTCGTTATAGTTTTTGTACTCTATCAGCAATCCTGCAGAGTTTCTTGCAAAATATTCTTCCTGGGTTGCTGCTTTTTTGGTGGGTAAGAGAAAAATGACCTGACTTGCATTTTTTTTCCTGCTTGAATCCTTAATGATATATTGTCTGCTAGTGTTTTAATTTTCTCTGTTTGTTTATCTATTTTACTTTCACTGCTAATACACCTTTGATCAAAATCTGGCAATATGATAAGTTGCACGAGAGCTGTGGTTTCTATATTAGTGCTGTGAAGCTGGTTGGTTTGAAAGTTTTTTCACCTCTCATCATGTGCTTGCTGGTGGTGGTTATAGCACGCTTTATAAAGGCTATTAGTTTTGTTTTGCAGGCTTCGGAGTTCCTTGTGGCTTCAGTTTAAGCCCCATCACATTGCTGCTGGTGCTGCTTATCTAGCTGCCAAGTTTCTAAATTTTGATCTTGCTTTTTACCAGAATATCTGGCAGGAGTTTGAAACAACACCAGCTATTCTCCAAGGTAGCTTCACATAAGTTTCTTGAGTTATATTAATTCATTACACTGGCTTAATCCCTTGTACTCAAATTTAGTTACTGGATAAATAGTATAAAACTGGTGATTTTCTGAATATTTATATTTGCTGTTCAAATCTACTTAGTTGTGAATAAAGGGCTGGCTCTCATTTCTGGATCAGAATCTTGCTTCAATTTTGTGACATTTTGAGGATGTATCAGTGGATAAAATCAGTAAATTGTTCAGGGAGACAATGTCCTTTTTTTTCTTTCAAAATAAATTGAAGTGGGAATATAGGATGAAAATTGGCTATATCAGTAAATTAACTTTGTATACTTTGTAATATAATGCCCATGTGTGTCCATATGCATGCATGGTTGTCTCCGTGCGTGTGTAGTGAAGTTTGTGCTTGCATTTGATGAGCATTCTTCAATTAACTTCATACTAAATATTTATTTCAGACCTAAAATGCTTTTTATTGCTAATTTATTTGTATGTGACTAGATGAGCCAGATGTATCGCAGCAGCTGATGGAGCTCTTCTAGTGAAATAGCATAGTTGCTGCATGCTTTTCTTTGTGTGTCTGTAGTGAAGTTCGTGCTTGCATTTGATGAGCTTGTTTTAAATTAACCTCATACAAGATATTTCTATCAGACTTAAAAAGCTTTTTTATTGCTAATTCTTTTGTATGTGACAATACGATGCAGATGTATCGCAGCAGCTGATGGAGCTCCTCTAGTGAAATAGCATAGTTGCTATAGCTTGGTTCGCCCTTGAGGGGTGATGCAATTTAGGTGTTGCAAGTAGAGCCAGGTCAGAATGTGTGTGATTAATATGGTTTCAAAGATCATCAATACTGATTAATAGTGTGACAATGTCACGCGAGAGAGAGGTGAAAAGAGATGATTATTTCAAAAAATTAGCTGTTGAAGTACAGGTTAAATGGATCTGTAGTTCATCGTGTATGTACTTGCTGCAAGAGTGTCGATCTAATTGGATGACAAATTAGCTGAAAGCTTAAATTTGGAAAGGTTTCCATTGTCAGTTTAATCTATGCCTGAGGTTTCAATAGAGGGTTCCTCTTGGTGAGAGAAGAAAGCATTAGCCTATCTGGTTCCTTTCCTTGGAAGGGTCTTATGCATGACTGGAGCTGGTAGAGTGCAAAATGAAGGTCTGTTCTGAATCTTTGCTTCAAACATGCCACCAAAGCTTTCAGATGGATTTCAATGCAAATATGAAACATGCATTTGATATTTGAGCTAACCGTTGTTGCTGCGATTCAGTGATTATAAAAGGCTGATCGATTTTTGTATATATGGCTCAATTAAAGAAAAAGGTTGAAAATAAGGGTGTTTGCTCCAAAAAATTTGATTTTCCTGTCGTATTGGATGGGGATGATCTGCTGCATGCCTCTCTAGCTTATAATTCCTACTCCAAGGTAAGTAAATGAATCAAAATGAACAAAAATGCTGTCAGGAAAACTAAATGGATTTTAATTTTGAAAGGAAGTTCAATCTAAAGTGTTCGGGAAGAATAAAAGGTTTTGGGGAGACCTTCCCTGTAGCAAAATTCCAGTACAATCTAGAAACAAAACAGATTCGAAGGGATTGGAGCTTACAAGAAAACATGAAGGAAGTACACTAGAGAGTGCTCCCCTATGCACGGACAACATGGGAATCCCGAGGGACAAAAGTGACCTTTAAATGATTAGTCATGTTTTATTTTTAGCTTTTTAAAAGGTCATCTTCCTTATTCTCCATGACATGACGGGGTGTTGTGAGTATGAAATGGGTATTCTGATATTTGTATCCAAAATGAATAGTCTTCATTTCAAAATTATTTTTTAAATTTTAAATTTTTTATTTTAAATTAATATTTTAAATTATTTTAATATGTTGATGTTAAAATGATTTTTTTTATAAAAAAAATGTTTTAATTTATTTCTGAATAAAAAAATATTTTCAGCATCTCTCATTCCCCACTAAATGGTGGTGGCTGTCGTCTCCCAATACTTTCCAATTTATTCCTTACGGTGTTTTTTTTTAATAATAGAAATGTTTTTGAAACGTGTCATTTGATTGATGGGATGTAAAGTTCGTGAATTTTTGAATAATGGCTGCATAGGTTGACAACATGTTTGCTTTGGCTTGTTGCAAGTTGAAACAAACCGAAGTTTGACAACGCAAAAGTTTGATCATGTGGTTGATTAATGTGGAATCGCCAGGGGGCATCGAGGCCTGTGCTTCACTTTTATGCAAAGTTTGACCACTGATTCACGGGATGAAAAAGAAGGTGAAAAGGCTATCTACAAATCTGTGTGCTTGTCTATTTCTGAGCCGACGTGCGAATATGATCCACTGATATTAACACATGCAAAATGCTCTCCTTTTGTGCACATATACAACTATAACTGTGTTGGTAACTTGGAACCGTGACGTCCCTAGTTTTAATAGATATTTCATTTTAATTCTTAAAGTTTTGATCAATTCACGTCTTAACTCACAGGAAATACATATATTATTATCTCTCGAAAGATATAGTCGTTATTAATTTTATTTTATTTCAAATAAATTAATCTAAGAATGTTTCATGTTGAAGTAGATGATGGTATCTCTTTTGGATGCCATCTCAACCACCGAAGTAATTTCACCGAAATATGACTAGCTGCAACGATTAGAATGAAGAAAATTCTACTCTGGTACACGAAGAATAGTCAGACCTGCCTAGCTATACCTATCAACAGTCCACCCTCTGCCCGTCCGCTTTCCCTGTCACAAAAACGGACAATGCCCGTTCTGTGTTTGCATTACCCTTTTGCAAATTGCAACTTGCTCGGGGGAATCCAACTTGTAATTTTATATATATATATATCGAGATCTCGACATACACACAACAATATTTTAAAAACCATGTATATGTATAAGAAAAAATTCGAATGTACAGACGTGTACAGCACTGTATTTTAAAAGTATTTTAAAACAAAATTAAAAAAAAATATATTTTTTATTTTTTACTTTAAATTTTTAGTACTGCTGCAGCCCCTTATAATTTTCTTCATTCACTGTTCGTTGGCCACCTAGAAACAGGACATGAAATTTTACTCTTTTTTCTTTTATCATGAAAAAAACCTCTCTCAAGTCTTGAAAATTTTCATTTATCAAAAAATATCCTTAAAATTTTGACGAATGATCACATATATTAAAAAAAATTACTAATAAATATAAATATATTGTTCTCTCTTAAAAAACTCAATGTGACAAAATTAAAAAAAGACTTCCCCTCTCAATAAGAGAATTTTTGTTTAGCACATACAGTAACTTTTCTAATGCTAATAGATAAATTTAATTGTATTTCATTAAAAAAAGAGACTAAAACATTATTATAATCCTTAAAAAATAGATTAATTCCATTTTTTATTATATTGATAAATCATATAAATCTTGAATTATATAAAATAAACTTAAATCTGTTGAGACTATATTTTGAATATTAGAACTCCAACAATGCTTTAAAATAAATCAATAAAATAAAATGAAATATATTATTTTGATTTATATATTTATGCTTTTAATTTCTATCCATACTATATATATATATATATATATATATATATATATATATATATATATATATATATATATATATATATATATATATATTTGTTATTTTAAAAATAATAAAATTACATCAAAATTTAACATATAAAATTGGAACTTTTGTTATTTTAAGCTGTTGTCTAAACTTTAAAGTTAGCGTCTATTTTCTTATATACTTTTAATCCAAAGTTTAATTTCTTGTTGAATTTCAAATATCTATGAAGAATAGCAAAATCTCTAATTCGTTCTTTTGTTATTGAAATCTATCAAATTTAACCAATGTGTGGGTTGTCATTGGTCATCTTGTTACTCGAAAGTTTATGTCCGTAGTGTATAAATAACTCCTTTACTTCAAAAGTTCTTTTGTGATGCGAGTGAAGTGTGCTGTCTAGAGAACTTGAATAATACGAATAGTATATTTGGGAGTGTGGTTTAGGGTGTTTTTTAAAATATTTTTATATTTTAAAAAAAATATTTTTGATATATAATTTAAAAATAAAAGAATAATTTAATTTAAAATAAGATAATAATAATAAAATTTAGAAATGTTTTTGAAACGAGAGTCATTTGATTGATGGGATGTATTTGCTTTGGCTTGTTGAAACAAACCGAAGTTTGACAATGCAAAAGTTTGACCATTTGGATAATTAATACGTGGAATAGTCAGGGGGCATCAAGGCCTGTGCTTAACTTTTATGCAAAGTTTGACCTGATTCATGGGGAAAAAAGGGTGAAAGGCTATGTACAAATATTTTTTTAGAATAATTTTTATATTTTTAGTTTTGACTTTTAATTTTTATTGTAATTTATTTTTATATTAAATGTAGCTTGTATTAAAAAAATAAAGTAAGTTTGGTTTTGGTGGCATAAAATGAGAGTAAATTCTCTCTTATGTGTGTATAATAAATCTTATGTTATTAGTGATTTGTTATCTTTATGTTTTTTTGTATATGTTTTCTCTACATGTTGTATGATATATTTTTAGTTTAAAGTAATTTTATTTTAAAAAAAATTAAATTATTTTTTATTTTTTAAGATTTATTCTTCATATTATTATATTAAAAATATTTTAGAACACTAAGAGTAAATGAATTTAAGATTTAAAAAAAAACTTAGTTCATTTCTATATGTGTACGCGTGTGTGTGTGTGTCTATATTAAGAAGTTAATATTAAATAAATATCAAAATATATAATAATTTTTAAGAGAAAAAACCTTAAAAATAATAATTATCATTATTTTAACGTCTTATCTATCATAAAATGAATATATACAAAAACTAAATAATTAAAAGTTGTGTGGGTAGATTATTTCGCTCAGATATATAGCATTATATAAAAAAAATCTAGAACCATTAATATTTTCTTACATGTTAAAAAATTTGGTTCTGACTGTAGCGAAACACAAGGCAAGTGACTCATATATTTTTTTATTGTAGATAATTTGACCTAATTTTTTCACCCGTTTTATCTATGTGTGGCTTCATGTATTTTTTATTTATGTGATATTAGATCTGAAATATTATACATAAAAAAGTCATAAAAGTCATTTTTTTGACCTAATTTTTTCACCTGTTTTATCTATGTGTGGCTTCATGTATTTTTTATTTACGTGATATTAGATCTAAAATATTATACATAAAAAGTCATAAAAGTCATTTTTTAACAAAAATAATATAGATTATTATTATTATCATTTTTATTGTCGTGATTATTAAATTGTCATTATTATTATTATAGTTATCATTTTAACCATTATTGTAAATAAAATAATACTCTAATTACTATTGTCAATACTATCGCTGATACCACCATTATTGTTATAAAAAAATCATATTATTTCTTATTTTTTAAGATTTATTTTTCATATTATTATTTTAAAAATATCTTAAAAACAACCGTTATAATTATTTTAAACGTCATTTCCACAATAAAATAAATATATAAAAAACTAAATAATTGAAAGTTGTTGTAGGTTTATTATTTCGCTAAGATGTATGACATCATAAAAATCTAGGACCATTAACATGTTTTTTTAAATATTAAAAAAATTGGTTATAGGCCCAGCAAAGTGTAGGGAAAATGACTCATATATTTTTTTGTGTGGATAATTTAACCCAATTTTTCTACCCATTTTATTTACATGCTACTTCATATATCTTTTATTTACATGATATTAGATCTAAAATATATTGGCAAAAAAACCGCTGAAATCATATTTCCAAACAGCAGTGAAGAATAGTCAGAAGACCTCAGACGTGCCTAGCTATACCTATCAGCATTCCACCCTCTGTCCGTCCGCTCTTTCCCTATTACAAAAAACGGGCGAGGCCCGTTTTGTGCAACTTGCTCGGGGGAATCCAAATTGTAATATTTTAGCTCGAGAAAGAAAAGACAAGTGTGCAGTAAATGTGTCCCGCAAAGGTTAAAAAGCTGAATGAAAGCTATGTATATACATATAATATGTGTATATCGAGATGTCGATGTGCACACAACATGTATATGTATATAAAAAAACTAGAATATATAGTCTGATGTGGAAAGCAGCAACTAGTCAACCCGCGCCCATCTTTCGAGGGACAGAACACACTAGAAAGAAGGAGACTCTAATTAGAATAATAGGTAAAGAATAAGGTGCAAGAATTTTCTTCTGTTAAAACATCATCATGTATAGATAGATAGACGCATCGCCTATCAATGACCTTTTCTTTTGGATTTTGTGATTAGTGCTTTTACACCAGTCCGTGTTTGGTGCGGCGAGGTTCGGTGAACCCACGTCAGTATTTAAGCTACTTGTAATAAAAGTCTATCCATTCCTATATAAAACCCGACAATTTTATTTTCGAAGGAAAATTAAAAATAAAAAAACATACTAAAAATGAAGGGCCAGAACTTGCTTACCGACAGCATAGCCCTCCATATCTCGCACGTCTCCTATTCAAGTGTTTTACATAACCCAGAATTTTCCAGCATTTAAAAGGAGTGATTTTTATTATTCTTATTATTTTGTTTCTAAATTATCATGGGCTAAGAAAAAACGCATTTTCATATAAGCCGCACACGTTCTCATCGTCCTGCCAGAAAAGAGTGCCACCTCTCCCTCCCTTCCCTCTGATCTCATCTCTCAGTTTCTCTTTGGATACTCGTCTTCTTCGGAAACAAAAAACAGAAAACGGTTAAGAAGCCAAACGTTGAGGAAAATATGGACTCCGCGATGACAGCTCATGATATGGCTCAACGTCGCATCAAAGCTATTCACGGCCACCTCACCACCGCCGCTGCCCATGATGATTCTCCGCCTCAACTCCGTCACAGTCCCACCGCTGGAGAGTTCTTCTCTGGTACGTAACTCCCCTTCCGCCTTCCACGTTTCCTATCACCTGCCCCCAAAATATGACGTGTATCGTAGGATAGAATATTGTCTTTTTAGGTGTTTTCTTATGCGTCCCTCTTCTTCTTTCCATGTTCTGAATCTGATCGATGAAAATGGTAATTTTCTTCTTGAATACGGGGCAAATTTTAGCCCCTCCATGATAATCAAATAATGATGCAGATAAGAGCTGCTGCACTCATTAAAAAGTAGATTTCGTATAAATTTTCATGTACAGCTTTCAATACATACGTATTTTGTATTTTGGGATAGCCATCGACATTAGCAGCCAGTATTTTATAATCTCCCACGCATATATTCTTGGTTAGAAGGAAGAGGCTTAATCAGTCATCTCTGAGATCTCTTAAGAGGGAGCTGCTGCAGCCTGCGACCCTGAATTGTTTTTATGATGCATAGTACTGCCGCAGCCCCTTAGAATTTTTCTTCATTCACTGTTCGTTGGCCACCTAGAAACAGGACATGAAATTTTACTCTTTTTTCTTTATCATGAAAAAAACCTCTATCTCAAGTCCTGAAAATTTTCATTTATCAAAAAATATCCTTAAAATTTTGAAGAATGATCACATATATTAAAATGATTTTATAATAAATATAAATATATTGTTCTCTCTCAAAAAACTCAATGTGACAAAATTAAAAAAGACTTCCCCTCTCTATAAGAGAATTTTTGTTTTGCACATACAAAAACTTTTCTAATACTAATAGATAAATTTAATTGTATTTCATTAAAAAAGAGACTAAAACATTATTATAATCCTTAAAAAATAAACTTAAATCATATAAAATCTTGAATTATATAAAATAAACTTAAATCTGTTAAGACTATATCTTGAATATTAGAATTCCAAAAATGCTTTAAAATAGATCAATAAAATCCATTATTAAAATATGAAAGGAAGCTATTCTTAAAAGAAGATTATTTATGCTTTTAATTTTTATCCATAATATCTATCTATATATATATATATATAATTGTTATTTTAAAAATAATAAAATTACATCAAAATTTAACATATTGTAAAATTGGAGCTTTTTTATTTTCTTTATAGTGAACCCAGAGTTATTCTCTTATGCGATTTTTTTTATACTTTTTATCAGTATTTATGTCCTTGACAAACTTTAGTTATACTAAAAAAAAACTTAGTAAAAAAGTAAAATAAGTTTTTTATTACTTTTTATATCTTTAATATTAGCTTCCCATTTATTAAATTATAAAATAACTATTTAACATAAAAGGCTTTGTGAAAACTATAATGCTAATATTATTTTTATATAAATTTTAACATTCACACTTTTCCTATTTTTGTTAGATATAGAGGGCTTTATCCAACATTTATTCCTGCATGATATTTTATTGATTAGTTTTTCATTTTCCTAGAATGAATTTTAATAATCCTATAAAAGTTTTATCATATACATGTGACAAAAATAGTTGTTAATATAAAAGAGGATGCTAGCCATGTAAAGTCTTATACAGAATTGTAAAATATAGAAGTAAAAACACAATGAAATTAATTAACAAGAAGATTTTTTTGGATTAGGAAACGATAAAAGATTCGTAAATTTGATCAAGTATTTGGTACTTGATTCTCAATGGAGATTTTCACAGCACACAACCGTGATGTCCTTTTTGTGATCTTACATGGTCTAATAAACATTAATATTGTCAATCTTGGTGTTTTATCCTGAGCAGATCAGGGTTACAGTGCTGTGCTTCCAGAGAAATTGCAAACAGGAAAGTGGAATGTGTACAGGTAGGCATTGGCCACTATTCTTGAAGTTTCTTTTCATTTCTTTTCTTGCTCGTCTGCTTAGTTGTTCATATGTAGTTCTTTTTTTATTGCAGGTCTGCTCGCTCCCCTTTAAAGCTTGTGAGTAGATTTTCTGATCATCCTGAAATCGCTACATTGCATGATAATTTTACGTAAGATTCCTTTGGTTACGTGGCTTCATTACATTTAAGTTATCAAAGTTACATTTCATAAAATCTTTATAATCTAGAAAGCATCCAGCTACTTCTATTTTGAAAGCTAAATATGGTTTTCTCTAACTTTGTGGCTGTAGGCGCTCGGTAGAAATTTTCCGGGACTACAAATATCTGGGCACACGAATTCGTGTTGATGGAACAGTTGGGGAGTAAGTTCTTATTGTATAAATTGAACTTCCAATGCCATTTCTAAGTTAGCTTATCCATTTTCATTTGTTTATTCTAGTTACAAATGGATGACATACGGAGAAGCAGGTACTGCACGAGCTGCGATAGGTTCTGGCTTAATATACCATGGAATACCCAAGGTAATGTATAAATAACAGTCATCAGCTCGAATACTCATCTCATTTAACCTTGTTTATCTGGTTTGATTTTTGATTTTTACTGTGGTGCTGTATAAAAATAACTCATAAAATTTCCCTGCTTGTTTCCTTGAATACTGATTATTATGGGGTTGGTTGCTATTACAGGGATCAACTATTGGAATATATTTTATCAACAGACCAGAATGGATGGTTGTTGATCATGCTTGCTCTGCATACTCTTACATATCCGTTCCTTTATATGACACTCTCGGTCTGTTAATGGTTAAACAAATACTGTTATTTGATCTTTGCCCAAGTCCTTAGAAATTAACGTCAATTACTGTTTCTCTGCAGGTCCTGATGCTGTCAAGTATATTGTAAATCATGCTGTTGTACACGCTATATTTTGTGTGCCTCAAACATTGAATTCGGTGAGTTAAATTTATTATGCCCTTTATTGGTAGCTTTGGAGGTTGAATTACCTTGTAGCATCAAGTTCTTCTGAAATATAATCTGGAAATCACATGTCCTTTTTTTTTTCTTAGTGTCTGTTTTGTCCACTGAGGAGTTTCTGCACCTATGGAGTCATGATATAGATGCAAGATATTGCAAGCTTTAGACAATGATCTAACATTCAAACTGTATCTGGAGCGAAAACCTTTGAGAAACAAGATAGAACAAATTCCTATTACTTAAGAGATTGCTTTACCTAAGAAATGTAGAAATTTCTGAAGTCAGCTTCTTGCAGTGTCCATTTTGATCTTACTGTCTATCAGTATCAAATCTGCACTTATTGAGCTAATGAAATATGTTGAGTGTTTTTTTCTTACGAGGTTTGCAACCTTGAGTAAAGTATGGAATTCCTTTATTGAGATGGAGAAAATGAATATAATGTTCACATAACACACATAGGACTAGCAATCACAAGAACTTTATATATTGTCACAAGGTGGCTTTATGCACGTAAAGACTTGATAGCTAAGATCTTTGTCTAGTGAATCTACAGTTAGTTCCCTTCTTAACTCAGAGATGATAAAAGGCTCAATGAAGACACACATCGTTCCTTTTGCTGACTACTTTGTCACTTTTTTGTAATTGTATTCCACCTTTTTTCATCCTTTCAGTTGTCTATTATACATGAAATTGAAAGTTCTGACATGGAGCTTCTGCAGCAGTACTAATTACTGTATCTCTTGGATTGCAGTTATTGAGCTTTTTGTCTGAGATTCCATCTACACGTCTAATTGTGGTATGAAATCCTCCCAGTCACTATTAATTGAATATTTGAGCAGGTTGCGGTTATTGAATATTTGGAGGCCATTTACCATAACAAAAAAAAGTGATACCCCTATTCGTTTTAGAGTTTTCATTTACTTTTCCTGTAAAACAGGTGGTTGGAGGAATAGATGATCAAATGCCATCTCTTCCATCGTCAACTGGAGTTCAGGTTGTGACATATTCAAAACTGTTGAGTCAGGTAATTTTATGTCCCTCCTTTATCTTTATAACCATATAATGAACTTCCATGTGGAATGATGCCACTCGTAGTTAAAATGCACTGGTCTTCTATTTCAAATCATTATTAAGGTTTCAAAATGTAGGTTTAACATTACAGTTAGCATCTCATTTGATATCATCCTCAATAATTCCTATTGCTCGTGGTATGAGAAGGTGTACAATTTCTTCGATGGTTAAAGAGAGTACCACCCTGTTCTGTTCTCAGTGTTCCATGCATTATCTGCGATTGATCTGTTTGTTAATGTATTGTTTGCTTTCTTTGAAATGATAGTTGTAATGCGAGTGTTAATTCTGTATTATTAGCTCACTGGTTCTTTTGAAGTTGTAATATGCTTGTCTAGATTGCAAGTCACTTAATGGATAAGTTTTCACGTGCTTCACATGCAATGGCAATGTAATGAACATGGACTAGCCATGAATTCTAGTGGACATGTTCAGATGACTATATGTTTAGGTGAACTCTCATAGTTCAATATCAAGAATAATTTTTATGATATTTTATCTTGTTTCAAGATTTATATTGTGATATTGCTCAAGATTTATTATTGCATTCTGCTTTTATCTCTAATGGATAATTTCCTCGTGTAAATGGCTCTATTAGGGTCGCAGTAGCCTGCAGCCCTTTTGCCCGCCCAAGCCTGAGGATATTGCTACCATTTGCTACACAAGTGGTACAACTGGAACACCAAAGGTAGACTAACTTGCCTCGTGCACTCAACTCTCTGGTTTTCAGGCAACATAATTTTCTAGAGATGTTTTAAGTTCAACTAGCAACTAAGAAAATGTTATTTTGATGAATTCTGTAAAGGGAGTTGTTTTGACCCATGGAAACTTTATTGCAAATGTTGCTGGGATCTCGCTTTCTACTTCATATAGCCCGTCAGATGTGTGAGTTCTACTTGTTTTATATATTGTGTTGAAGTGCTATTATAACCTTTTTATATATAAAACTGTTTTCTCCTAATGAAATAAGCTCTATTTTGCCAGTTTCATATCATATTTGCCTTTGGCGCACATTTATGAACGGGTTAACCAGATCATGACGGTTTATTGTGGAGTTGCTGTTGGATTCTACCAGGGGGTATAAGACTGAGCTAAGCTATTCATTTGATTTTTGCTGCTCAAGTTAATATTACTATTGATGCAATATAAGTTATGCTGCTGCTTCCTATTTGCATGTTGCAAAATTGAAGTTCTAACAAGTAGATGGAGCTTTGTTTTTGGAGACAAGTGATCCTCTGAATAATAACTACTAAAGAAAATAGATCATGCAAATATTTGATTCAAATATTTGGTTGTTCTAACTTGATTGAGAAGTCCATTTACTATCCATACCTGAGAAGCAGAAAGCCTAGATTTTATAACCTTCTGTTTCTGTCCTGACAACATCAAACACTACATTATAACCTCTATGCGCAGGATAACATGAAACTAATGGATGACTTGGCTGCTCTACGACCCACTATATTCTGCAGTGTTCCTCGGCTCTACAATAGAATATATGCAGGGTGAAGTTACTGTTCATTGCTGCTGAATTTATATATTTTCTTGCGAGCATTATGTTCATTTTATAACTGAGTCAAATACATTGGTTTGCAGTATTATGAATGCCGTAAAGGCATCTGGTGGATTAAGGGAGAGGTTATTCAATGCTGCTTATAATGCTAAGAAGCAAGCACTACTAAATGGTAGGAATAATATCAATAAAGCTTGTTTTAGCGTTAGGGTTTATAATGCTTGTTTGGCACAACGTTTCAAAAGCTTTATAGAAAAAAAATGAATTTTATTTATTTTTTGTTTTAAATTATTTTTTTGTGTTTTTATATCATTTTGATATATTGATGTCAAAAATGATTGTTTTTTTTTAAAAACATCATTTTAATGCATTTTTAAACAAAAAACTTTGAAAAATAATCTCAACTATACACTCTAAAACAGGCCCTTATTGTATTTAGAACCTCTTGTATATAGATTGTTAAATGAAATTCACTGCTATAGTTGCATGATTTGTTGGAGGTGATGGCAACAGTTTGGAAGATATAAAATCACACAAATCTCGTATGCAGTATTGGCCAAAAAGTATACCTGTCCAGCTTGACAACATCATAAAACCAGAACCATTGAACATTACAGTACTTCATTCCATGTCATAGTCGAAATAGCTTAAATGGTTTTCTGCTTGGATGTGTAACCAATATTGTTGCATAAATATTGCTGCAGGCAAGAATCCATCTCCAATTTGGGACAGACTGGTGTTTAATAAGATTAAGGATAGACTTGGAGGGCGAGTTCGTTTAATGGTGTCAGGTGCTTCACCGTTGTCTCCTGATGTGCTGGAGTTTTTGAGGATGTAAGTTGATTGCTTTTAGTCAACGAAATGTTGTTAGCAAGATTCCTTTCTTTTTCTCTTTGATAATTCTTTGAAGGTTTCTGGATAAACTGGCAGCTGTTTTGGCGGGCGGATAATTGAAGGATATGGAATGACCGAGACGACCTCTCCTATATCTTCTATGGATGAGGGTGACAACCTCAATGGTCATGTTGGTTCTCCTAATCCAGCTTGTGGTGGGTCTTCCATGAGTTTTGGATGCCTATTTGTCTTTCTTGTGATGTATTTTTCCTTTCGTTTCAGGATAGGTTTTTATTAATTTGTATTTTCTGTAACAGAAGTAAAGCTTGTGGATGTTCCAGAAATGAACTACACATCTGATGATAAGCCATATCCTCGTGGGGAAATCTGCATAAGGGGTCCAAATGTTTTCCAAGGCTATTATAAAGATGAAGAACAGACGTACTCACCTTACCTACGGGCTGTTTTTCTTACAAGATTGACTTGGACATGAGCAAAACTGACAAAATAATTATGCGATGCAGGAGAGAAGTAATTGATGAAGATGGATGGTTTCATTCCGGGGATATAGGATTATGGCTACCTGGTGGCCGTCTGAAGATTATAGATCGGTGAACTTTATACCTCTAATCTGTAGTCTTTGGTTGAATTGATAAATGATAATAATACCTACTCTTAGAGTTGTTGGAATTCTTAAATCAATGACGGTCTCGGGATAAATTTTGAATGATGCTACATGCATGCAAAAAATCAAACTCAATCTACACATTTGGGTGGGTTTAGACCAACCCTAGTTATTTTATCAACATTGGGAGCATTGTACTTGGGCTGACAAAAGAATCTTTGTTTGGAGATAATCCCTCTAGCATTTACTTGCTAGCTTATGACAAGAATTCCACTAATGGCATTACCTTTTAGTTCCTTTGCATGATGCCATCGACATGTTTTTCTTGCGAATTAGATGTTGCAAAACACTTTTTACACGGTCATGAGGCATTGTTAGGACTGAATTTTCAAATTGTGGTAATTACAGAAGCCTAAATGATTTTGCTTCTTTGAATGGAGTAGGACACCACGGAAAAACTAAATTCTATTTTCATGTTGTCATTGATTGGAACTTGGTGATTGCATTTTGGAGGAATTCATGCCTTTGCATTCTAATGGGAACACTTATTTGATGGTACAGAAAGAAGAACATTTTTAAGCTGGCACAAGGAGAGTACATAGCTCCAGAGAAAATTGAGAATGTTTATGCTAAATGCAAGTTTGTTGCCCAGTGCTTTGTCTATGGTATGTATATAAGCTTTATAATTTACTACATATTTCTCTCTCTTCTTATGGTTGACTCTTTATTGTTTCTATTGTAGGGGACAGCCTAAATTCTTCTTTGGTAGCTGTTGTTGCAGTAGACCCTGATGTGTTGAAAGGATGGGCTGCTTCTGAAGGCATTAAGGTGGCATTTGCTTTTCCTAATTTCAAGCTGATAGGAAAGAATTATAGCTTCACCAACCTTCGGGTTTACCTGCTGCCATTTGCATTCAAAAATCCTTTTTTCAACTAAATTTTTTTTCACTTTGCAATTTTATTGTTTCAATCATTAGATATAACTAAAACTGAGCTGTCATTACTTTGCACTTATTTAAATAGGATGTTCCAGTATTATTCTGATACTGCCAAACTCTTGAATCAGATTACTTTTCTATTTTGCTTAACTGCATGATCCTCCTTGATTTTATTTTATTTTCCTGGGGAGGAATGCTGATTACAGAAACGGCCTTTGAAGTCTTGAAACCATTTCTGATAACAACAGATATTGGAAGCTCAGTCCGGTTTAGTTTTAATCCAGAAGTTCTTGTCTAGTATTTTCATATTGCTCAAGAGTCAAAGTGATAGATGATCAATAGTCTTTCATACTGCTTTTCAAAATTATTCAAGCTTTAAAAAATCATTGATTGCTACAGTTTTCGTGCTGCAGTATGATGTACGTGCACGTTTGACTTATTTATGGAATATGTGGGCAGTAATTGAACGCCCTGACCATATACTGATTTTTTTTCTTCTGGCTCTCTGCAGTATGAAAATTTATCACAACTTTGCAATGATCCTAGTGTAAAGGCTGCTATACTTGCAGACATGGATGCTGTCGGAAGGGAAGCTCAGGTAGTTCATTTTGGTGAAATTGAATTTTCTAATTTGAGCTCCATAAATGGTAGCTTTGCCCTGAGATTTTCACCTTAAACCTTTTATTGGTTGATCATATTTTTCCTGCAGCTTAGAGGTTTTGAATTTGTAAAGGCTGTGACACTGGTTCTAGAACAATTTACAGTGGAAAATGGTCTTCTGACCCCAACATTCAAGGCAAGTGCTCAGAATTTTTTTAAAGAGAAAAAACTATAAACTGCAAAAGCTGTGAATAAAAGTAAAAGCGACCAGCGAAAGCTTCTCACTGTGCTTATTTGCTTTCAGATTAAGAGACCTCAGGCGAAGGCATACTACGAGAAAGCAATATCAAATATGTATGCAGCACTGGCTGCATCTGATCCCTCTTTTCAGAAGGTGTTGTGAAGAAATTACAAAGAAAGCACGGTAAAATAGAGTCGTGGCCAAGCTCTTCATAGGAGCCTTCACTTGACAAATATGATTTATGGACTCGACAGAGAAAAAAGGCATGAAGTAATCCTCCCCGGCAAAGAATTCTGCATGCCAATCCCTGTTTGTGTTTTTCCTTTGCTGCCTTGAGTAAGGTTGTAGAGAAATTTGATCGTTTTGTTTGTACCACAGCTCATTGAATTTCTTACAAAGAAAATAAAGGAAATTCTTGCATCATTATATGATCATTTGTTTATCGTACCGCATCTCAATTGGGTTCTGAAACAAAATAAAGGAAATAAACTGATATTTACCAAGCTTGGAAATTGTCCAAACAATTGCACGACGGATCCGTAGAGATATTCGAGCGGTGATGATTCCGAATTCGCTAAAAAAACCCTCTGATGACGTACATGAATTATATGGTTTGAGGTTCTAACCTCGTTGTCCTCTTGCCACAGCATTTGGTAACAGGATCATGCATGGAACCTGCCAGATCATCGGAACTGATTGTTCATGAGGAATGGCATGGGCCTGCTGCTCGATCATAAGACAAAACTAAGATATATGGAAGCTGGTCCTGATGAACACTTCATATTTAAAATGTTATCGTATGATCGTTTTTTTATTGACAAAAAAATAACTAGGTCCGCAATGTAGCATGAGTTTTCTATGTGCATGTTTGGGAGTGTGGTTAAAGTTGTTTTTGAAATTATTTTTTGTTTAGAAATGCATCAAAATAATATTGTTTTTTTTTAAATATTTTTGACATCAATATATGAAAATAATTTAAAAACACAAAAAATATTTAATTTAAAAAACAAAAAAAAATCAATTTTTTTCAAAAATACTTTTGAAATGCAGAGCTAAATAAGATACTCAAACTATTTTCAAATTAGGTTTTAGTGGTCACTGTGACGGTATAATGTCGAGATGTATTTCTAAAAAATAATTTTTATTTAATTATATAGAAAAATAAAATAAATATTTATAGAAAACAATAATTTAAGTCATAGAGAAATTAATATATCTATTTTAGCTAGGATTATTTTCTTATTGATTTTTTTTTTGTTCTAGCAAAAAAATATTTTTTTTTATTTGTAGCATGATTTTTTGAATAAAAAATTAAAGTAGTTAAAATAAATGCTGGTAAAATAGTATTTTTAAAAAGTTGAAGAGCTATTGAAAAAATGCCAAGCACTCTCGGGCCTGAAAGGACAGGTTTGTGCACATTGTGAAGGTTTGCACGCCTGTGTTTTTTTAAACGAGTGGATGTCGTTGTCCGCCAAAAAAGCTAAAAAAAAAAAAAAAACATGCACACGCGAAGCACGGGAGACAAATATCCAATGAATAGTAATTTCAGTCTTGGAGAACAGTAAATGTCCGAGCTCTTTTAGCTATAAGATAATATATATATATATATATATATATTGGATAGTAATTTCAGTCTTGGAGAACAGTAAATGTCCGAGCTCTTTTAGCTATAAGGTAATATATATATATATATATATATATATATATATATATATATATATATATATATATATATATATATTACAATAAACTAAAAGAGATCAGGAAAACACTGTAGATTGTGAGTGTTTTCACTGTGGATTTCAATAGTATATTTTTGGGTCGGGTCGGTTGGTTTACCGGTTTTCTGATTTTTTTATCATTATTTGCACAGTACAATAAAGATTTTAGCCTCGAAAAAGACAAAAAACAGGTTTAACACTGAGAGGCTTCATGGGAATTACACACTTTTTGAAAATGGCTAAATATTATTATGCCCCCATAAAAGACAAAATGTTTCTGAAAGGGGAGGGCTACCTCGGGTATTTCCCATTTTTTAAAATGGCTAAATACTAATGTACCCCCTAATAAGACAAAAGTGAAGAATTGTAGGTAAGGGTGTTTCGGTAATTGATCACTATTTTTTTATTATTATCTTCAGAAATCGGCGTGCACGTGGGCCACACGTAGAAGACGAAGTGCAGCCTCACGCCCTCTTCGAGCGGCGCGTGCGGCGTCCTCCGTCACCGTAAAATACGCTTTCGGGGTCTACTCCGCTGCACCACCGCGTGTTCGTCCTCATGATTTGACGCGTTTATGGTCAATAGTGTCCGGCGTCGGTGCAGTGGCGGGTGAAGTTTGTTTTTCTATTTTCTCTCTCCTGCACGCAAAAGTGCAGGAGAGGCCCCCCGATTTTTGGCTTATTCACTTTGGTCATTTCTCTTTTAATTTTCCGTTTGGTCCTGATTTCTTTTAAATAGGTTTTGATGTATTGCAATTGGGTCCTTCAATTGAAATAAATTATATATTTATATTTCAATTCGGTCCTCAATCTTTTAATTTTTAGATTAAATTTAAATACCTTAATATATTAGGTACTGAAGTGTTTATTTTTTCAATTTTATCCTTTGATTTAAATTTTTTAATATATTTGATTTTCATTTCGGCTCTTAATACTTTTAATTTTTGATTTTAATCCCTTTATTTTTTTTTCAAATTGAATGAATTGTTTTCACTTGATAATTTCTATTTTTATTTTATCATTTATTTTATTTTTTAGATTGATCTTTTGTTAAACCTTTTAGATTTTTTCAGTCTTTTATATATTTATTTTTTTCATTATTAACATAGTAGTAGTAGTAGTAGTAGTAATAATGATGATGATGATGATGATGATGATGATGATGATGATAATAATAATAATAATAATAATAATAATAATAATAATATAATTTTTTTTCTTACATACTCTTTTGTTAGTTTTTTTTAGTTTTTTTTTCTTGAGATAATTTGATATTTTTTATTTTTTGACAGTAATAAAAAAGATAATTTTAATTTTAATTTTATTTTTTTGTTTGATCTTTTGTTAAAGTTTTTAGGATTTTTTTAGTCTTTCATTTAGGTTTCTTTCTTTCATTATTAGCACAATAATAATAATAATAATAATAATAATAATAATTTTATTATTTTTCAAATTAAATGATTTTTTCAGCTAAATGTTTTTTTATTTTTGTTTTATCATCTATTATATTTTTATTTGCTCTTTTATTAAAGTTTTTATGCTTTTTTTAGTCTTTGATTTCATTTTGCTTTTTTCATTATTAGCACAATAAGCATAATAATAATAATAATAATAATAATAATAATAATAATAATAATAATAATAATAATAATAATTTTAGTTTCTGTTCTTATTTGCTTTTTTGTTAATTTTTTGTATTTTTTTTCTAGGTAATTTAATAATTTTATTATTTTGGTAGTGATAATGATGATAATTTTAGATGTTAAGACTTCGATGTTACTGTTGTTATAATAAGGTGTGTTGATCTGTTTCATTATATCAAACTTTACATGTATAAATATTCTATTTTTATCTCAACAGTTATAAAAATTGTTTGCTCGACCCACAACGTAGTGCAAACTGACAATATCATGAAGGTTGATGTAAATGTTGAAAAAACACTATGTTTTCTCATATTTTTTTGTTGAAAATCTTTTGAGGCAATTACCTATTTCTGTCTCCTTGATGTTAAAGTTTTGATGTTGTTGTTGCAGTACTATGTATTAATATGTTGTATCATATCAAACTTTGTATGTGTAAATATTATATTTTATTTTTAAATTAGTAAAATTTATAAATTACATCAAATCCAATAATTATAAAAATTATATTTTGCCCACAACGAAGTGCGGGCAATCAAACTAGTAGAGAACTATGCGTAGTCCAACGGGATAAATTTTATTTATCTCAGTTATTGGAAAATCAAGATTTGTGTGGAGACTTTAGAGTGTAGTTATGGTTATTTTTTAAAGTATTTTTTATTTTAAAAATATATTAAAATAATATTTTTTATAATTATTTTTTATATCAGCACATGAAAAATGATCTAAAAATACCAAAAATATTTAATTTAAAGTAAATTTTAAAAATAGTTTTGAAACGCAGTGTCAAACAAAGGTTTAGTGTTAATTTGGGAGTATAGTTGATAGTACTTTTGAAAATATTTTTTTATTTATAAATCATTAAAATGATATTTTTTATTATTTAAAAATTATTTTGATATCAACACATGAAAATAATTTAAATACACTCAAATTTTTTAATTTAATGTAAAAAATAAAAATATATTTTTTAATTTATTTTCAAAAACACTTTTAAAACAAAAAATATTTGATGTACCTTAGACTTTCAATAACGAATTTCAGCATAATTTTACTTAAAAGCGCTCAAAAAAGATTGAAGTAATGCATTTTTCAATCTCAAAATACTAAATAATCCCACAAACAAACCAAATAAAAAACTTTGTAAGTTTTGATACACTTTTCTCATCATAGTTAATGATCAAAATCATTTTCAATAAACTTTTCTTTTTATTGGTGTCGAGAATGAATTTTTGTTTTCATGGTCATAACATGACCGCCCAAATTTTTTCTCTCCTTCGACAATTTTCACACTAAAATTTATTTTCCAGAGCTAAGCATTGCACACGATCCCTTGAGCATAATGGCTTACAGTGAACTTGAAAAAGGCGCAGCAATAAGTAACAAACCTCCTTTTATTTTAGTTGATTACTTTACTTTAATTTAATGCATCATGCCCAAAATCTCTAGGTAGATTCTCAACTTGTTGGTCCATAAAGTAGATTTTTTTCTTCATTTTTTTTAATATAAACTTCTTTATTATCAAAAAACCTAAAAGGCATCGAACATTCACTGCTCATTACTGTAGCGCAAGACACATTTTACTGTTCATTGGCAATTTAACCCGCTGCTTCGCGGGTGCACCTCTGCCTTTTTTTTTTTCCGTTTTTTCTACAGTGTATTGGCGAACAAAGCCCCCGAAAAAGACAAAAAACGCCGTCTTTTTCAGGGGCTCCGAGGTAATTGACCAGTCCGGTCCGGTTCATCCGGGCGGTTTTTTTTTTTTTTTTAATATTTCTTCAAACAGTGCAGTCACCGTTTTAGCCCTCGAAAATGACAAAATAACACACAGCGACGAGGGGTGAAACGGTCATTAGCCAATTTTTTATTATTTTTCGCCCCGGGTCACTGTTGGCTCGTCTGATCACGCGTCGTCCATTTCCGCGCGCACGCGTGTTTAGGGCGGCGCGTGCTCCCTCATACGGCGTCCAAAAATGATCAACCGGCGTCTAGAACTATATTTCGACGTGCTATCTTCCATATGGAGCGGCTCGTGTATACATGTAATGCCCCGGTACGTGTCAATGGGCGTTTGAATTTCCCCCCCTCATTTCTCTCTCCTCCTGCGCAAGTTGACGTCAGCGAGGCAGTGTTTTTGGCAAAGTTCACTTTGGTCCCTAAACGCCCGAATTTGTTGTTCTGGCCCTTATTGCAATTATATAAGTTTTGATTTGTTTCAATTGCGTCCTTAGATTCAAAATCATTGTAATATATAGTTTCAGTTCAGTCCTCCTACTTTTAATTTCCGGATTGGCTTTGAATGGCTCAATAAATTAGGTACACAAGTTTCGATTTTTTCAAATTTGTCCTTTGATTTAAATTGATAATAAATGTGGTTTCCATTTCAGCCCTTGGACTTTTAATTTGTCAATTTAATCCCTTTATATTTGATTTTCATTTCAGCCCTTATACTTTTATTTTTTATATTTTAAGAACAATCCCTACTTTTGTCCATGTATATATAAGTGTACTTAGCACAATAATAATAATAATAATAATAATAATAATAATAATAATAATAATTTAATTGTTTTTCTTGCTTACTCTTTTGTTAATGTTTTTTTTTCTCCGGATAATTTAATAATTTTAATTGTTTTGACAGTAATAGCAATGATAATTTTTTTTTCTTTTATCTTTTGTTAAAGGTTCTTGAATATTTTTAGTCTATCATTAATTATATGTTCTAATATTTATTGAATATTATTGCATAGAAATATATATAGGGAGAAGAAAACATGACCTAGGATTTTTTGAATAAAAAAAATTTATATCATTATTCTTAAATACATTTTATATAATAATATAATGAATTAATAGAATAGCATAAAAAAAATTATTGAATATTATCGCCTATAAATATATTGAGAGAGGAAAAAAATGACCTAGGATTTTTCCTTAAAAAAAATTAATATCAATATTCTTAAATACATTTAATGTAATAATATCATTAATAAATCTTATAAAAAAAATTTGCATTTGAATTTAAATTTGGTACTCTTTTGTTTAACTTTATTTCTTAAAAACAAATTTACAATATTTTTATTTTTAATATTTTAAATATAATATTACCTGGGAAAAAACTAAACTAAAAAAAAAATTAAAAATTTACTTAGGTTATCTACAATTAAAAAATATACGGGTCACTTTCTATTTTGATTACATAGATTTTATCAATTATAATTATACTAACTAAATATTAAAATAATAAAATACAATACATATAAAAGCAATCAATTTTCTACATAGATAAAAAAAACCGCCGCATCGCGCGGGTATACCGCTCGTAGATACTAGACATGAAATGCTAATTAGTATTATAATTAATTTTAACAGTTTGTTTGTGACTTTCTAACCATCTTCAATTTTCCATATTAAAGTAATGTTTGATATTGCAAGAACCACCACCACTACCACCACCACTATTATTATTACTAGCTATATTGCCTAAGCGTTGCCGCGGGCATTGTTGTGTATAAAATTTTATATAATTAAATAAAAAATGATAAATTTATATGATATAACTAAATAAAAGTTATAGATCAGGAGATAAAATGTTAAAAAATTTAAGTACAATTTATTGCGCAAGCATAGATTATATCTTTTAGAATGTAGATATAACGTTATGAAAAATCACAAAAGAGCGTAAACTAACATTTTCAAAACCAGAGCAAAATATTTTAATAAGGGAAAAAAAATAATCACAAAATCATTATTGTGCAAATAATTAAATTATTATTATTATTATTATTATTATTATTATTATTATTATTATTATTATTATTATTATTATTATTATGTTAGTAATGAAAGGAAAAAAATGAATGAAAGACTAAAAATATCCTAGAAACTTTAACAAAAGATAAGAGAAAAAATAAGAAAAAAATAAAAATTATCATTGCTATTACTGTAAAAACAATAAAAATTATCAAATTATCCGGAGGGAAAAAAATATTAACAAAAGAGTAAGCAAGAAAAACAATTAAATTATTATTATTATTATTATTATTATTATCATATCATCATCATCATCATTATTATCAATATTATAATTATAATTATAATTATTATTATTGTTGTTGTTGTTATTATTATTATTATTATGTTAATAATGAAAGAAACAAAAATAAATGAAAGATTAAAAATATCTTAGAAACTTGAACAAAAGAAATATCATTGTTATTACTGGAAAAAAAAACAAATTATTATCAAATTATCGGGAAAAAAAAATAACAAAAGAGTAAGAGAGAAAAAATATTATTATTATTATTATTATTATTATTATTATTATTATTATTATTATTAGGATTATCATTATTATAATAATAATAATAATTATTATTATTATTATTATTATTATTATTATTGTGTTAAATACACTTATATATATATGGACAAAAGTTACACCGAGGACAAAAACTAAAAGTATAGATGCATAAATACCAATATAAAAAATAAAGATAAAAAAAGAACATATGAATTAATATAAAATAGAAAATTAAAAGAATAAGGACCAAAATGAGAAATGACATATATAAAATTAATTCAAATTGAAGGATAAAATTGAAGAAAAAAAATTATTTGGAGGACCAAAAATAAATAATGAAAACTGCTGCCATTTAAAAAAAATCAGAAGAAGAGGGACTGAAATCAAACTTTGTATATATTACTAATTTCAATTGGAGGACCAAATTACAGGAATCAAAACATCCGGACCGGAATAATTTAAGGAATAAGAAGTAAATAAAAAATCAAGACTATAAGGATTGAAATAAATACTTCTTCTATAATCAGTTTTAATTGAAGGGCACAATTGAAAATAATAAAACTTTAATTTGAATAAATCAGTAATGAAAACGAAATCCAAAACCGCAGGGACCAAAATCAACTTTACACACATATCAAGGACCGGAGCTGATTTTGGGGGCGGCAGGAGAGTGAAAAGCAACGTCCCGTGAGAAAACCGGCCGCCGCTGCCTAACCGGACATATATAATGGGAACACGCCGCGACGGAGGAGAGATGACCTTCAGGCGCATCTTCTGGCGCGGCGGAAGCAAATTTCTGACACTGGGAAGAAGGAGCACGCGCCGCCTGAAAGGCGCGTAAGCGGGGAACCCCACTGGCGCGGGAAGGTGACGCGCCAGCCGCCCGCGCGTAAAAGAAACCCCTGTCCCCACCTCTATTTACGGAAATACCTGAGTGGAAAGGACGCCGCTGCCCCCGATTACTGTTCGCTATCTTGTTGTTTTCGGGGCCCTTTTTCGTCTGCGCACTGTGCAGAAGAAAATGAAAAATCCGAGAGAGCCCCTGGCCCCTGTGCACTATTTTGTCTTTTTCGAGGGTCAGAGGCGTCAATACACTGTACAATAGCGGAAAGTTGAAAAAAAAGAACCAAAAACCGAAAACACCCCCACAAAAAAAACATCAAACGCCTGATCACCAAGCCCATTTCCATCCCTACACTGCTCGAGTCCACGGTAACCTGAGTCTTATGCTATAGGGATTTGGCCACAACATTTATTTGTTTTGTAATTATTATTATTATTATTATATTTAAAAAATGTATTTATTATTTTTAACAACATGCAGTAAAATCTTCAAGTAAAGCAATCACAAAGGAATCTTTAGACAAACGAAACCACTTTATATTCTAACCAAAGCAGCAGATCTTCTGTACACTGGAGCCATGCGTCAAATGCAATCAGACCATAGTATCCTGTTATAAAAAGAAACCTAATTAAATCAAATTAAAGATTTGAAAATAAAGGTAAGGTTAAGAGACTGCTTGTCAGCTGCCAAGCTGGGCACGTGTCCTAAAAGACCCAAAAACGTCGACTATTAACCAGGAAGTAGCAATTCCTTAAACCAAACTCCAACCGTACAGAAAATAGAAAAATAAAACCTCAAGTGCACCCTCAGTGCACTCGAACACAGCCAAACAGGGCAACCCGGCTTCATTGCAAAGCAGTAATAAAAAAGAAGGGAGAGAATTCAGTTTTAATAGTCAAAAGTTTAACCGAAAAGAAAACTCGAGGAATCCAGAACGAAAAAAAGAAAAAGCCAGCGGAACAGAAACACCACCAAAGAGGGGGGAGAGAGAGAGAGAGAGAGAGAGAGCACTCACAATTCTAAGCCACAGTTAGGTCTTTCTCCTTCTCTATGTGACGCACGATTTCTCTTCAAAACAAAATTTTCGATTTCATTTTCTCCTGTCTTTTGATTATCAAATGCCGTACGGGATAAAATTCTCCATAAATACGGCAGTAGCTTCCGATTACGGGCTTTTATTGTTAGGGTTTAGTTTTAGTGTTTGATTTCCTGAAGAGCGAGAGAGAGAGAGATCGATACATAAATAATGTTATCAAATCAATTACACAATGGATTGGAGACTGCGAAGCTATTGTGGTCTCGGATTCCAAACTCAGAGGACGGCGAGGTTGACGGTGGTAGCCTGTTGAGAAATAGCAATAGAAACACTGTTGAGAGTCTTGACTATGAAGTTATCGAGAATTACGCGTATCGAGAAGAGCAGGTTTTTTTCTTTTTCTTTAAACTATCATTTTAGTTTGATTTATTTTGTATATTTTGATTAATTGTCGTCGGCGGCTATTTTTGTATTCGATCTGATAGGCGCAAAGAGGGAAGCTTTATGTTGGCTATTATGTGGCAGTAAAGTGGTTCTTAGCTTTGCTCACTGGTATTGGTAAGTTTTTAATTATTATTATTTCTTTTCATTTCATATTTGAACTTAGTTTGATGATGTATTTTTTTTTTTGAAAAATATCGTTAACACAATTTTAATCATTGAATAAATAGTAATGTTTTCCTGGATTTTAAATCAAGTACAGCTCGTTGCATGATGTTGATTATGAGGTTTTTAAAGATTATTTTTGTGATTTCAGGTACTGGATTAGCGGCTGTTTTCATCAATATATCTGTTGAGAATTTTGCTGGCTGGAAGTTTGCTTTGACGTTTTCAATAATTCAGAGATCTTATTTTGCTGGATTTGTAATATATGTATTAATTAACTTGATTTTAGTATTTTCATCTGTATATATCGTTACGCATTTTGCACCAGCAGCAGCAGGTTCTGGTATTCCAGAAATTAAGGGTTATTTGAATGGTAAGCCAGATATCACAATCTAATTTCTTGGTATTGTTTGGGTTTGTGCCTTTTCAATTTTCATGTCTATTAAGTTCTCATTTCCTTTACATGTGCAGGGCTTGATATTCATGGTATTCTACTCTTCAGAACTTTGATTGGAAAGGTGCGATAGTGCTTTTGGGGAATAAATTATCTTTTGTGAGATTTTCACCCTGCCTTGATTTTGACAGTATTACACTTTAACTTTGTAGATCTTTGGAAGCATTGGTTCTGTGGGAGGTGGCCTTGCTTTAGGAAAAGAAGGTCCTCTTGTTCATACTGGTGCCTGTATTGCTTCCTTGCTTGGACAAGTAAGAACTTCAAAGCATGGAGTGGATTTGTTCTTGATTGAAATCTTTTGTTTCAGAATCATTTTCTTTTTGTGTTCTCCATCAACCCCAGTTTCTTTTTGTTAATTTAGGGTGGATCTTCAAAATATCATCTAAGTTTGAGGTGGCTTCAAGTTTTCAAGAGTGATCGTGATCGTCGCGATCTTGTGAGTAACATATTTTTCTTAATTCATGTAGACTAAAGCTTAGACTTTTTGCTCTAGGAAATTTTGCTTCTCACACCTCTTTGCTTGCTAGATGCTATCACCTGTCAACTGATATTGTGTTTTTCCCTTTCTTTTTCTTATGTATTTATCTTTTGGAATATTGGAGAAGGATGCACTATGATGCATTGGTTTCTATTCAACTTTCTCCTCCAATATAACTGAAAAGTTTTACTATCTGTGCTGTTATCATTATGATAAGATAATTTCATGAGTTGCTTGAAATTATAGGATAAATGAGCGTGAGTGAAAAATCACCAAGTTTTTCTTCTAGTGTTTATAGCAAGTCTGGTGGCCATTGTACTGTGCAACCAAGAGATTGTTGATTTGAAGGTTAATAGAGTCAATTCATTCACAATGGTTTATAACTCAAAAGTTTTACTATCTGTGCTGCTATTATTATGATACGATAATTTCATTAGTTGCTTGAAATTATAGGATAAATGAGCATGAGTGAAAAATCACCAAGTTTTTCTTCTAGTGTTTATAGGTCTCTTTCTATTATCCATTTCTGCAGACAATAACAGGATATAAGCAATAAATGTGTATATATTGCTCATATTCAGTAATCTGGCCTTAGTGTTTTTGTTGGTCAGTGAAAGAATGCTTTCTAAAAAATGGTGTCATTATAATGAAGTAGACCTTTATCTGGGTACTTGTATAGATGATGGAAGCATGAATTTTGTTTTATATTGAAGAGTTTGATACCACCATTCCAATCTCATTACATTAGCTGTGACTGCCTTTGGAGAGTTTGACATTATCTTTTCTGTTGTTCTAGTATCTACCGAAATGTTTTCGACATGGCCTCTTATTTTTCTAGAATAGAGGTGACATGCCTCTTTATTGTGCCCATTTTTCATTTTTTTAATCTTTAATGTTTTGAAAAGGTGACCTGTGGATGTGCGGCTGGTGTTGCTGCTGCTTTTAGAGCTCCAGTTGGTGGTGTATTATTTGCTTTGGAAGAAGTTACATCCTGGTAAGACAGTTATGTTCTTGATTATGCTGCTGTCATATGCATGTGTGTCGACTACAAACAAGATTCTTTCTTCTAAAAAGAGTTTGTGATATATCGTTGCATTTCATGTGCGCAAGCATGTGTTCATGTGCATTTTTCTTTCATGTATATGAGTGTGAACTGCATTCATGTGTTTGATTCTCTTGTGAAAGTTCTTTTGTTCTGTCTCCTTAAATGTTAAAAAAAACTTAACATCTCTGCTGTGCCTTGAAGGTGGAGGAGTCAACTCATGTGGCGTGTCTTTTTTACCTCTGCTATTGTGGCGGTTGTGGTGCGTACTGCTATGGGCTGGTGTAAGAGTGGGAAGTGTGGGCATTTCGGCTCTGGTGGTTTCATAATATGGGACACGTCAGAGTTAAGATCTAAGCTTTGCTGTGCTTCTTTGGTAATCCCTGACCTAAGATTTTAATGATTCTCTAAATGCTTAAAATTATGTTTTTGACAGTGGTCAAGAGGACTACTCTTTTGAGGAGTTACTTCCAATGGCAGTTATTGGGGTTATTGGTGGTCTACTTGGTAATTTCCTATCGACTAGCCTTCACACCTTGCTCATGATACGACAACATTTTTTCTTTTTTTGGTTTGCTTTGTTCTAATTCTATTCCCTTTTACTTAGGTGCGTTATTCAATCAGCTTACTTTTCATATAACCTATTGGCGACGAAATTATCTGCACAAGAAAGGGAACCGAGTGAAGGTAACGAAATACGATGGATCTCAGAAGTCATATATTTTTAAAATATTTATGCCGGTTCTTCCAAGACTGTGATGTCACCTAATGCTTTATGTTTTGTCCCTTTCTCCACTCTTAACAATATTGTGACAGATTATTGAAGCATGCCTCATCTCTGTTATTACTTCAGCTATTTCCTTTGGACTACCACTTCTAAGAAAATGCAATCCATGCCCTGAATCAGATCATGACTCTGGCATTGAATGCCCAAGGCCCCCAGGGATGTACGGAAATTATGTAAATGTAAAGATCTAGCCTTATTAGTCGATATTTTCTTAGTAAGCATGGAATCCCCCCCGCCTTTCTATACATTTCATGCAAGAACTACCTTCGATTCACACTTGCATATTTTAATAATTACTGCATTCTTAGATATTTCAATAATAAATAAATATCTCTCTGCTACTTTGCTATGTGGGAAAAGAAAGGTGAAAAATGAAAAACTGAAAGTTTCTGGTTTGAAGATGAACTCGAGAATTAAACACATTCATATTTATTTCTTTTTTCAATTAGATTTCTCTATTTTCTTACAAAAAATCCAGGAATTATACTCAATTGTTTCACTAAATTTTCTCCACTTCTTTTTTTGGATGGGGTAACCCACAGTTTGATGTTTTGTTTTGTTTGCTCATTAGCTCAATTTCATTAGCATAAATGTACATCTCATGATCGTTAGACTTGTTGATATGTGGAACTTCCTGCAACAGTATATGTTAGTGTTTTATTTCTATGTGATTTTTACATGTAGCCTCAGGGTATTGTTTAATTTCTTTCCATTATGCAGTTTTACTGTGGCAAGGACAAGGAATACAATGATCTTGCAACGATTTTCTTTAATACTCAGGTTTTGCTAGAATTCTTAAAAAGTCATTTTCTTCATTTATTTATTTATTTATTAAGATGGTATTTTTATGGTCTACATTCTAATGAATTTAGCTGGCTATTACAGGATGATGCCATAAGGAATCTGTTTAGTGCAAAGACAATCCATGAGTTCAGTGCCCAGAGTTTATTGACGTTTCTGGTAGGTTCATTTTTTTCTGACTTTGTGTCCAAGAATACAAGCGTATGTGTTTTTCATTTTGCTAGACTAATGCGGTTGAGCCTCGAGTCTTTCACTAGAATCCACTTGGATAAACTCTATACAAGCCTATTCTGATGAGTCAACCTGGAAATCAAGGTTGCTGAGATCTGCAGAACAAAGAAACACAAAAAGATCCACCTATTAACTAAAAACTCAATTCCTCAAAACTTCTCCCAAAAATATAATCAAACAAGTATGCTTGTGTAGGAATGTAAGCCATGAAAGTCCTAAATAAACTAGTACTTTTGAGTAATTATCACTGATATAGTAATACCATATCATAAATAATATCAAAATCCCAAAACTAATTATATACTTAGCTGCAACATCGAGTCTTCTTATACTGTCGCTTTTTTGTTTCAAGTTCCGATTTGAAACTGGTAGATATTCCTTGTCTAGTTCATGCTCTACATATTCTAAACTGACTGCCTAGGGCTCCTATGTGGACAAGAAAGTTTGTGCAATTCAAAAATTGTTCTTTTTATGGGTTGATGGGTACAATGTCAGAATGAATGCTTCTATAAGGACAGCAATAGAGGAATAATATACTATAAATGGAACCCATAGTGGAAGGGAATCAAAGAGGCATATGCTGTCCAGCACATTGTTCAAGCTCTCATGCATCTGTTTTGCAAGCCATGGGTTTTAAATATCATTTGTTTGCACCCCCAACGACAAATTTTGTTCCTTCTCACATGGTTGTGTGGATGTTCCATGGCATTTTGAAGCTTAATTGTTTAAAGTTGTTTTTTGATTTTATATGGGAGGATGCCTTATTCTACCAGCTCCCCATTTTTTTTATTTTCTTCTATCCAAACAAATTGGCTTGTAATTCAATCTAACTTCTACTGGTTTATAATTTTCACAGGTCATGTTTTATACTTTAGCAGTGGTGACATTTGGTACCGCAGTTCCTGCTGGTCAGTTTGTTCCTGGAATTATGATAGGATCCACTTATGGGCGCCTGGTTGGCATGTTTGTTGTTAATTTTTACAAGAAGCTCAACGTTGAGGAGGGAACGTAAGTTTCTCATTTGGTTCAATGATTTTTTTTACTTATTAGACATCAAGCATGTAGAAGATTGATGATGGATCTTGGGCATTTATGTTTAGCATATTGTCAAAAGCTGTCCTGGTTAAACTGTTTTATGTATGTTCGGACAGATTTTGGGTCTTCGAACCCCCCCCCCTGTTTTCCTGCTTTCATTCCTTCTCTTTCTCCTTTTGTGCTCTTTGCTTAATTTGGATTGTTCCAAGAATGTCCTTTGCCATCATTCATACGATGCAAATTTGTTGGATTCTGCATTAGTTTCTGAAGTTTTTCTATATGCTTCTTGGTGGGTTTCTAGATATGCACTGTTGGGAGCAGCTTCTTTTCTTGGAGGATCAATGCGAATGACTGTCTCTTTATGTGTAATTATGGTTGAGATCACAAACAATTTGAAACTTTTGCCTTTAATCATGCTTGTTCTCCTGATATCAAAGGTATACCTTTCAATTTGCTTTGCGTATTTGCTCATGGATGCTCAGTGAAATACTAAGACTTCACACTGCAGGCTGTTGGTGATGCATTCAATGAAGGTTTTTATGAACAACAAGCACGATTGAAAGGAATTGCACTGTTGGAATCTAGACCTAAATACCAAATGAGAAACATGATGGCAAAAGAAGCTTGCAGAAATCAGAAGGTGATTTCAATGAAACACTTGATATTTCTGTCTATATATCAGAGGGTTGCTGCATTGGAAACTCATGTTTTAACTCAATACAAGCATATGTGTCAATTCTAACAGTATTGACCTTTTAACTACTACATGGCCTGGCTAATTGAAATCTGGAAAGGTTTCACTAAAGCTTGTCGCTTGTAGTTGATGCTTTGAGTTGCATGGAGCCTTCAGGAACAGCCAAAAAAAGAAAAAAAATGAATGCACCATCTCGTGGATAAATTCAAAGAAGGAAGGGTGAAGTGTAATTCTGCACATCTATGAAGATGTTTGGATAGCTTGGAATGGAAATGAGAATTCAAAACTGAGAAGGGTTTTGGAAGTGTAAAGAGCAGTCAGTTTTTACCAATAAAAGATTGAGCTAACTTTTTGACTCCCCCCTCTCTCTTCTTTTCTGTAAATTGTTCTCAAATCATGGCATCCTTTACTCTGGAGCTTTTATTAATCAATTTTATGGGAGAATCTATCTTGTAGTTTAAAATTGAGGATAGAGCTTTGGAACTTTGAGAGAAGGGGGGATATTTGGACAGCCCTAAGTGCTATCCAATTCTCATCAGGACTTTCTGCCTTCCCTTTTCCTTTCTTTGGTTGTATTGCATGCCATCCTGAACTCAAGGATTTTAAATTTGTAGGTTGTCTCCTTTCCTCGTATTGTTAAGGTTGCAGATGCTGTTTCTATTTTGCAGAGCAACTTACACAATGGCTTTCCTGTAAGCTTTGCTTCCATTTCTTGTCTTCTCTTGTTTACACTTGAGATGCCTAAAGTTTAGTTTTACTGTTTCCTCAGGTGATTGATCACGTGAGAAATGGGGAAACACTTGTAATTGGACTTGTGCTTCGCAGGTAGAACATTTATATGTGGTTTTATTTGCTAGAAACCAATGGAATGCACTGGGTGAACAAACTAATATGGTATTTGGTTTACATTACAGTCATTTGCTAGTCCTTCTCCAATCCAAGGTGGATTTTCAGCATAGTCCCTTACCATGTGATCCAGCAGGTGTATCAAAATCAATCAGGTACACGGAAGCTTGATACCAGCTACTATTTTTGTTAAGAGCATAATTCTTGATGCGGCCATCCTTTTTTTAATTTAATGGGTTCTATTCACTCCAGGCACAACTTCAGTGAGTTTGTGAAACCCGTTTCCAGTAAAGGAATTTCTATAGAGGATATTCATTTAAGTTCAGATGACTTGGAAATGTACATTGATCTTGCCCCGGTTTTGAATCCCTCTCCTTATGTTGTCCCTGAAGATATGTCTTTAACAAAGGTGTTGGTCTTTTCCCCAGCATTACTAATTTATCAGTTTCATTCCTATGTACCTGTATTCTCATCCAACAAAAAATGTGTTTTGTTGATGGTATAGGTATATAATCTTTTCCGCCAACTAGGGTTGAGGCATATATTTGTTGTCCCTCGTGCATCTCGGGTAGTTGGAATGATTACAAGAGAGGACTTGCTGATTGAGGTGTGCTAATGGCATTTGTTTCTCTGTAGTCTTCAATTTTAGTGGACTGTATAATAATTGAAGTCATGGTCTGTACTGCAGGATAGCGAGGATTCAGCTAGTGTGGAGCTCCATTCAACTAGTGTAAGGTCTCTATGCTGCTTTACTTGTGTTATATTTGTTAGCTATTATTACATGCTTGAAGAACTGAATTTGATTAGGGTAAGCTAAGTTTTTCTTTATGGGGACGTTCCTTCCAATCAACTGAACATAAGCATCGATCATGTTGCCATGGCAGCACCTTGGGCTTGCTGATGCATATGGTCACTGCCAATGATGAAGTTTTTCCATTCAGCATTTAATTTATGGATGCACAGCAATCTTCGTAGAAAACTTTACATGGCAGACATAAAAGAAAGTTGTTTGTTGTGTCTGCCACTCAGAACTCGTATAGTGATCACAACTCTTGGTGTTGATGAGTCTTCAATTCTCCATTATGTACTTGAAGGCTACATTGCATTATCCTGTTCAAACACCTTGACATGTTGAAAGCTTTTTCTTCTTTCTTCTTATTCCGAAGGCAATTAATTGATTTATTGGGTGGATAGCCATTAGTGCGCTTGGCTTTCCTCTAATGGGTTTTTTCGCTACTTCATACCAGAAGTAATGCTACACACACACACACACACACACACACACACGTGTTTCTTTATCAAGGCATAACCTGGTATATTTTCAACCTTCTGATCTTATTGTTTGGTTGTGTGGTGGCAGGGGGCATCGTCAATATAGCATGATCTCGAGGAATGTGGACGTGGAGCGCCCACTTCTTAATGGTCTTCTACTTCAAGATCATATGCTCGGTTGAAATTATTGTTTGACCTTCCTCTTAGGGCGATGCCCGGTTCATTCTGCGGTCCTATCTTTCTCAAAAGACCGACTCCTTGTAGCTTCCTCCATTTTTTGTTTCTTGTGACATCAGATTGTTTCCTTAGCTTCATCTCCATAAAATCATCCTAGGTTATAGGGTTCGATATGGTTCATTAACTGTACCCCCTTTTCATGCAGGGGATCATAAACCACACCCAGCTAAATTTTGTACATCCGATGATAATTGATATGAAGAAAATTCATATGGCGATGTGGAACGAAATTAAAGAAAGAATTTTGTACATCCGATGATAATTGATATGAAGAAAATTCATATGGCGATGTGGAACGAAATTAAAGAAAGAATTTTGTTTTTAGTGGTGAATTGAATGTAGTTTTCAATTTACCAAGAGGTTGTTATTCACAAGCTCAAGTTGGAGAGGAAGAACTTGTTTGTTTTGGCATTTTAAAAGTGTTCTTGAAAAAAATTGTTTTTTTATTTGTTTTTTTCTTTGCTTCAAATAAATATTTTTCTTGTATTTTAGATATCAAAAACAAATTTTAAAAATAAAATAAAAATTAAAAAGTAATATACTGAGGTGGAATCTTTCTATAGTAGTAGTGCGAGGTAATTTTTCTTTGGTTGTGCAATATGAATAGGCAAGTGAAAAATTCTAATAATTTGGAAAAAAAACCCAACTTTTGGAATCCAATAAATTTATCTGACTGTTTAAGAATATGAAGTAAAATATCATATGCTGATGAAATCGAGTATTTTCACACTTTAGCATAGTAAGTTATTTTTTTATAAAATAACATATTACAAAAATATATTTAGAAAATTAACATTGTTTAGAGTGGTTATAAGTGGTATAAGTTAATTTTTCAGATGCGAAAATAGGTTGTGACTTTCTAAAATGCTAAAATAAACTAACACAGTTAAACAAGAAAAGAAAAAAAAGAAAGAAAAGACCTAAAATATATTGAAACTTTGATAATAAAACTATTGATAACGCTGGAAAGATATTAACATAAATTTTAATAACACAAAAAAATTACTAATGATATCAACACCACATTTCTTAGTATTACCTAATTTATCTTTTCAATATATATATATATATATATAACCAGGGTGTCTAGGGCAATTTACACGTACCATAACTAATCTTCGGATCCACTTAAAACTCTACAAGCCCAGTAGATAGGTAAGACATAGCGGGGTGACAGACATGCACAAAGAAAATCAAAACCGGGTGCAGAGAAAGGAAACAAGTCCCTTCCCTTGCTAAGCTATGATCTCAAGTGCTCGTCAATAAATTTTCAATTTTACTAGTGGTGGTGCTATCAAAATTTCAATGTATTAAGAAAATATTTTATCCTTTTTTCCCTCTATTTTTATTATAAAATGTCAGTCTATTTTAGTATTTGGAAAAATCACATATACATTATTTTTAAAAATATTGTTTTTGTAATGTTATTTTATATATAAAAATATTACTGTGCTAAAAAAAACTCCACGAAATCTGAGACCGTGTCATTTGAATAAAAGCACGGTAATGCATAATGCATTAGTTAGCGCTTACGATAACGAGTTCTGGCAGAAGTTGGATGAGAAGGGCTCTTGTCATGAGATGAGAAGTGAAAGCCAACCCGGGACGACAAATTCCACGTTCCATACCACCTCTTCACAGAACTCTGTCCCTGTTTGTATTTTTCACAAACGAGTCTTATTAGTAAGCAAAAAGTCAGCCCCTGCAGTGATAAGATGAAATAAACTGTTTATATATTATTTCTTTTATAATGTTTAGCATCATTGATAATAAAAGAAAACTACTTATTTCGTGCAAGAAATGAAATGGAATTCCTAATACACGATACCACGACACGAAGGAATATTAATAAAGAGGTCTGATGATTTTATCAAAAAAAAGCCTTGTCATCATGTTTTCCACGAAGGCATCGACTTAATATTTCATCTACTGAAATAACCTGATATGCATAATTCTTTTTTTAAAAGAAAACTTATAAATATTCCCTTGAGAATAAAATATACAATTTTATAAATGTGTATTTTTATACAATTTCCCATAAATAATTTATTTTTTATGTTTTTACATATAAACGCATAAAAACTATCAAGATACATATTTTTTTACTTATTTTTCAAGCCATGATAATTTTTTTATTAAAAAAATCATTTTATTAATATGTTTTATATATATAAAGAATAAATACATGAACGATAAAAGTTAGCTTTATGTTGTTTTCTGCTTTGTTACGTAAATAATTTGGCCTTTATGAGTCTGTTTGGCACTGCAGTTAAACCGACGTTTGATCAAAAAAAAAAAAATTTAATTTTAAATGAATTTTTTTGATGTATTTAGATTATTTTGATGTGCTGATGTCAAAAATGATTTTTAAAAAATAAAAAAAAATATCATTTTGATGTATTTCTAAATGAAAAGCACTTTCAAAAGCAACCGCAACAACACTCCCAAACACCCTCTATGGTGAATTTCATATGTAAATTAAGTAAAACAAATGCCCATACACCGTTTTTTTTAATAAAACTTTTTAAATGCTACTCATTAATTAAAATAAAAACTTGCAGTGTATTGTTGTCTATCAATAAGAACATATATATGATACGACCTAGGAGTATTAAAGAGGTGTAAGAATTTTATCCGAGAACCTAGTCAAATATTAACATTCCGATTACCTAAAGGAATTCATTTGCTAAATTAATGAAACCTTTCCTTACATATCCAAAATGTATCTCTCGGCAGCCTACAAAAGCTAATCAAGAACCTGTAATCTTTATCAAAACGTTTCATGTTTTGCGTTTTGTAATTCTTCACTTGATAAGTACATCGAGAGATGACAGACAGGGAGAAGGATGACCAGGATTTCCCTTCAAAACTCACTTGCGGCTTTTGGTGGCTTCATGTTCGGTTATGATATTGGAATTTCAGGTATGCAGTAGTCATTAAGAAAAGAAAAAAGAAAGAGTTAAACCAAATACAGTACTTTCCCTGTCCTGTGTAGTTAGTTGTTCAGTAAAATCCAGATTTCTCTCTTGTTCTGAAAATGAATTTGTTCAGTGCTGTAATCTCTGAAGAAAAGGATAAAAGTAGCTAAATCAGAGCATGATAGTTATTTTCATTCCGTTTCATTATATAAAAAAAAGAAGTGGGACCCGGCATTAAATGTTAAAGATTCATGTGGGAGTACTAGTAAAACTCTCTGTAAATAATAGCACATTTTTTCAAAAAAAAAGTGGACTCTATTGTAAGGTATTAATAGAATGATTATGGTGCTTAAGGATGATGATATATGTATGTATGTTAAATCTCCAAAATTAGTGGACTCTATTGTAAGGTATTAATAGAATGATTATGGTGCTTAAGGATGATGATATATGTATGTATGTTAAATCTCCAAAATTTGCTTACAATTCTTATTTATGACCATGTAGGTCTTTAATTTAGTGATCTTGATTTATTTTTTACGTTGAATGAATTTGGAGTTATTTATCTTGTTCAGGGTATAAATAATGATATTTAATATTCGTATTGTTAAAGATTGTATGTATAACACTTATGTTAACTGAAAATTTCAATATGAAGTTAAATTCTCTTATCCTAGGAAAGGATAAGATTGAAAGGTAATGGAAGCTCTGTTTTCAATTCAAATCATTTTTGAGTGATGCAGATTGATTCGAAGCAATGCACATGATAATCTTGTATCGATAATCAGGTGGAGTGACAGCCATGGATGGCTTTTTGATCAATCCCATTGTCATGAAAGAAAGCTTCATGCCACGGAAAACAATTACTGCAAGTATAACAATCGATATCTTCAGCTTTTTACATCTTCGCTCTACCTTGTTGCCCTTGTTTCGAGTGCATCAAAGGCATGCACCAAATTTGTCCGAAAACAAACAATTCTTGTGGCATCAATATTTTTCTTGTTTGGAGCAGCCGTGAGTTTTCGGTGCTCAAAACATCTGGATGCTAATCATTGGCAAGATTCTCCTTAGTTTTGGGGTAGGATTTGGCAATGAGGTATGTTGTATTTGGGAAAATATTTTGTTTCTGAATTCTTTCTAGTCGATAAACCTTTCTTCTCAGAATATTGCTATGCAACTTTATTTTAAATTGGTGTCACATTGGGTAGGTTAATGAGAACCTTTTGCACAATACTAAAAAAATTTACAGGTAGTTCCTCCTGTCTTATCAAAGATATCACTAGTGGAGCTTCGGGGTGCTGTGAACATTCTGTTCCAATTCTTTGTTACAGTGGGGATATTTTATGCAAATCTAGTCAATTATGGCACTTCGAAGATGCATCCATATGGATGGAGAGTATCCTTAGGCCTTGCTGGTGTGCCAGCTTTGTTCTTGTTTATAGGATCCATAGTCATCACCGAAACATCAGCAAGCTTAATTGAACGAGAAAATGAAACTGAAGGGCAAAAGCACACTCAAGAAGATTAGAGGAGTCGATAATGTTAATGTTGAGTTCGAGCAAATTAAAGCTACGAGTGAGATAGCCAGGAAAGTCAAGCATTCATGCAAGGAGCTCATGAAGCTCTCTAGCATGCCCCCACTAATTATAGGCATCATGTTACAAATCTTTCAACACCTTACAGGAATCAATGCTATAATGTAATACGCACTCGTCCTGTTTCAAACCGTTGGATTCAAAAAACAATTCTTCACTTTTGTCAGCTGTGATAACTGGAATTGTGAATATGCTAAGCACATTGGTCTCTATCTTTTATATGGATAAGGTAGGGAGGAGGATTTTGCTTCTTCAAGCCTACGTGCAGATATCAATAAGTCAGGTCAACATTCCTTTCTCTTTTCCTTTAATTTTACTACCAAATCTACTGGAGTATACTTGTGTGATGTATTTTGCAGTTTATCTATTTTTCTGAATGAGAAGTTTTTGTAATGCAGAATGTAATTGGAGCAATTTTACTAGCTTTCTTGACAAATACAGGATCACTCACTAAATTACAAGCAGCTTTTGATGTGGTGCTGGTGTGTTTGTATGTCATGTCCTTTGCATGGTCCTGATGTCCTCTTGGCTGTATGATACCAAGTGAAACATTTCCTCAAGAGACCAGAACTGCAGGGTTCGCTTACGCTTAGCTCAAACATGATCTTTCACCTTCCTCATAGCCTAGGCATTCTTATCGATGTTGTGTAATATGTGTGCCTTTATATTTTTCTTCTTTGTTAGCTGGATTCTCAATATGGGGTTGTTTGTGTATTTACTATTGCCGGAGACAAAGAATGTGCCCATAGATCTTATGGTTGAAAGAGTTTGGAAGCAACATCCGGTCTAGAAAAGATTCATGGAGTAATGGTCATCATAATTAAGTGATAGAAGATAAAGTCCAATGTGATACAAAAAGAGTCAAATAAGGCAATCTATAGATTTTTGATGTGCGTGTTTTGATTACCTATTTGGATTTTGGAAGCTTCAAGATGCCTCCTGGAAGAAGGCATCTTGAATTCATGTTTCTACTAAATTAATGGTTTTTTTCCTTGTTTGTTGTGTCTTTTTGTTGCGATACAAATTTTATGTTGTGTTTATTTTATTGAATTAATGGTGTTTTTCCTTATTATTTGGTTTTGGGAGGAAAGATGGTTTGTATTGAATGAGGTTCTATCTCATTTATGACTGCAATATGTATGGTACTTGAGTTTTAGAAATTGTAGCTTACTTTTTGAAACTCGAAATTACATTTGCATTATGCCTAGCCAATTTGTTGTTAAATGTGTCAGCAAGAAATCTGAATTATATCAACAATAGTTTACTTATTTGAGATTAAACTTTGTGTGGCAAAAGACTGCAATACATTCTTCAAGCAGCAGGTGCACCCATCTCTATACACTAGAGATCAAAACTCACATCATGCTCTATCAATTGTTGGAAATAATTTAATGTTATTATTTTGGTTGTCCAGGTCAATAGGAGTCTGTTAATTAATTAATATATGTGTCTAATTCTCTTTATTAAGTGGTTGGTATGTTGGGAGTTTGTTGGGCAAATGTCTAGTCATAGGCTATTTCTGTTTTGGTTCATTGGGTTGATGTTATTCAATAAAATACAGAATAAAAATTTCCATTACAGACTGCTTTTGCATTTCTTGTTTTACTATTGCAACAATTGTACTAGAGCCTTAGGTTGAGAAAGAGTACAATAGCAAAAGATGGAATTGAGAGAATTCATGAGACAAAAACAACAACTTCATCTCTATTTCATCAAGCAACAATGTCATCCAAAAACACCTTTGTGCAACTTTCAATTCCAACTTTTGATGGTCACTATCATTGAAGCATGCTAATGGAGAATTTCTTGAAATCCAAATAATATTGGCACATAGTTGATTCAGGAGTATCAGAACTTGTTGAAGTTGTTGTGTTGATGAATGCCCAAAGAATTGAACGAGAAGGATTATAACTGAAGGATCTCAAGGCCAAAGATTTCTTATTTCAAGCAATTGATCACTCAATTTTGGAAACCATTTTGTGCAAAGATACCTCCAAGCATATTTGCGATTCCATGAAGAAGAAGTACCAAGGATCAATAAGAGCAAAGAGGTAGCATTTTCAAACATTCATTTCGAGTTTGAAACACTCCGAAGCAAAATCAAAAGAATCAGTTACAAATTATTTCTCATGGATCATTAACGAGATGTGAATCCATGGGGACAAGATAGAGGATGCCACCATAGTAGAAAAGATCTTTTGATCTATGACACCAAAATTCAACTTTGTTGTTTATTCTATAAAAGAATCTAACAACATTAATGAACTATCAATTGATGAATTACAAAGCTCTTTGTTGGTTCATGAATAGAAGATTAGCCTGTAGGAGAAAGAAGAAGAATTATTGAAGGCCTCAATTGAATATCACCTTATGCTAAGCAAAAACCTACAAAGGACGAGGAATGGGGAGAGGTGAAAACAGAAGAAATAATGAACGTGAAACATCAATAACAGTATCAAACACCATGATAATCAATTTCATGGAAAAGAAAGGAGAAAGAGGAGTTCACCACTCAACTAGTACCAGCAAATCAATGTCAAAATACCATTTAACAAGCTATAACCTTGGTGTCAGCAGACAAGCCTAAGGTTGAGTGCTACAGATGTCATATGTATGGACATTTTTAGTCAGAATGTAAATCTAATATATCTAGAGGATATGGTGAGAAATGTAATTTTGTAGAAAAGGAAGAAGTATCGTTGTTGATGATTTGTCATTCTTTACTTTGGATGAATCCTTCCGTGATCATGTGAAGTTTGGAGACAATTCTAAAGTCTCTATAATGGGAAAAAGGAAGCGTATCAATTTCAAACCAAAGAAGATTCCACTCACGGTATCTCGAATGTGCCTTTTGTATTAGATTTAATAACAAATTTGCTTAGTGTGGGGGGGTATGAAATTTCTATCAAAGATAGAGTATGTCGAATCCAAGATGCAAAATTGGGATTAATTGCTCAAGTCAATATGACAACAAGATGAAATGTTTCCACTTTATCTCCACAACACCACTCGCTCATGCTTCTCAGCAAAACTGAACAATGATGCATGACTATGGCACCTTTCACTATGGTCATCTAAACTTTGATGGATTGAAGACTCTACAGCAGAAAATGATGGTGATTAGACTACCATAAAGTGTAGCTTCTTCTACAATTTATGAAGAATGTAGTTCAGCAAACAACACCGTTATCAATTTCCAAAATTCAAATCTTGGAGAGCAAGGAAGCAATTGGAGCTAGTGCATTCTAATCTCTAGGGACCAATCAATCCATCTTTTAATGGTGGTAAAAGGTTTATAATTATTGTCATTGATGATTATAGTAAAAAAAAAATTGGGTATCTTTTTTGTAGGAAAAATCCGAGGCATTGATATCTTTTCAAACATTTTAAAGCATTTGTTGAGAAAAATATCAGAAATCCAATTAAAATTCTTTGCACGAATCGTGGAGTTGAATACAACTTTCTTGAATTTGCATAATTTTGTGAGAGTCATGGGATCAAAAGACAACTTACAAAAATTTTCACCCCCAACATAATCATGTTTCCGAGAGGAAAAAATCAAAACCATTCTAAATATGGTGAGGAGTCTGTTGACAATGAGAGGCATCCTGAAATTTTTTCTGGCTTGAAGTGGTTAACTAAAGCATTCATATTTTGAACAAAAGTCTCACATTTGTTGTTTAAAATATGACCATAGAGGAAGCTTGGAGTGGACGACGACCATTAGTGGATTACTTTAAAAATTTTGGTGTATTGCTTATGCCCACATTCTAGATATGAAAGAGGAAAAAGGTTGGAGAAAAAAAAGGAGAAAATACATTTTTCTTAGTGTTAGTGATCATTTAAAAGCTTATATGCTAAAAAAACCTAACACTAAGAAAATTGTAATAAGTCGTGATGTTTTATATGAAGGAAAATTTTGGTCGTGGAACACCAATGTTCCTAATAAAAAATTATTGGTTGACTCTAATGATGATGAAGGTGAAGAGCAGCAAATAATAGAGGATGAACAACAAATACCATTAGTTATTCACAATGAACAACGACCACATCATGTCAGAACAAGGCCTGCATGGATGACATATTATGAAGTCACTGGGATTGATCAACATGAAGATCCACTTACTCATTTTTCCTTGTTTTCTGATTGTGATCCAACCACCTTCAAAGAAACTGTCAAAGAATCAAAATGGCGAAAGACAATGAATGAAGACATTGCTACAATTGAAAGAAACAATACTTGGGGGTTGATTCAGCTCCCGAAAGGATACAAAACCAAATTGAAAGAAAATGGTGAAATCAACAAACACAAGGCACAATTAGTAGCTAAAGGCTACAAACAAGAATTTTGTGTAGATTATATAGAAGTATTCTCTCCTGTTGCATGCCAAGACTCAATCAGATTGGTGATTGCATTGGCAACTCAACACTCATGGCCTATTTTCCAGTGGGTGTGAAATAGTGGTGAATATTTTTGGTTCGGTTCGGTTTTTATCAAAAAAAGTAACCGAACCGAACTAAACCTAGTAAAAACCGACCATTTTCGGTCTAGTTTATATGATAAAAAAATTTTTGGAAAAACCGAATTTATTTTTTGGGGCTTTTTAATGGGACCCTCTAATGGGCTTTTTGATAGACTTATAAAAAATATTAATAAAATCTACTTCCTAATGTATTTTTAATTTTTTTTGCAACTATATATTAATTTGTATTAATTATTAGTGATAATATTATGTTTATTAAAAAAAATTGACTTTCTAATATTATTATTTTGTTTTGTTTAATTGAACATGAGTCACAATTTAATTGTACAATTGATCAAGTTAAAAATTAAATTACAAAATTTGCTTTCAAAGGGCTTCAAAACAAATATCATGCAACATTAACATAAAAAACTTCAATGAAATACACCGGGTTTTGAATTAAATTATCATTTGTTGCTGGATGTAACCTTCGATCTGTAATTACCAAATGAAAATATCATATATATGCATAATAATATTTGCATTATATATATATATATAAACGCATATCAGTTATTACATGGGGAGGAGCATAAAAACCACAAAATAAACAACTTAAAGAATAAACATGTCAGCCTCGAACAATTATAATTAGATTACTGCAAAACAAAATTAATATTCTTATAAACTTAAATTGTTTGCTTGACGGTGGATTCGACAACATCAACAAGTTCGATATCCATAAAATTAATTCTTTGCTCGTTGAAATACATTAAAGAAATTATGAATGCCTAAAAAATCACATGCTTTGTGTTTTAAGTCGCAAAATCAAAGAAAAATCATTCTCAGTTTTCTCTTATAAGACTATGCATAGCAAAATAATTGCAATAATAACTTCAGTCTTTAGGCAAGCATGACAATCAATTCCACTGATCCTATTTGCTTATATTTCCCATAAAAAATTATCTACACACATATTAGCTACAAAATCCTAGTAGCAACAAAAAGATATACATACCATGGTTCCCGATACCGAACCAGAGAAGGGAAAAGGAAGGTAGGGCCATAAAAAATTCTCTACACAAACATATCAGCTACAAAATCCCTGCAGCAACAAAGAGATATACATATCATGGTTCCCAATACCGAACCAGAGGAGGGAAAAGGAAGGGAGGGCTATAAAAAATTCTCTACACGGACATATTAGCAACAAAATCCTAGCAGCAACAAAGAGATATACATATCATGGTTCCCGATACCGAACCAGAGGAGGGAAAAAGAAGGGAGGGAAGGAAAAGGGCGACTAGGGTTAGGAATGCAAATTATGGAGTAACAGAGGGAAGGGAAGGGAAGGGAAGGAAGGGGGTGGCTAGGGTTAGGATGCAAATTATAGAGTAACAAAGGGAAGGGAGGGAAGGAAGGGGGCGGCTAGGGTTAGGCATTTACGAAAGAGTTATAAATTTTCTATTTATAGTATATTCATTAATTGTGAATCGGTTCGGTTCATTTTGGTTTACTTGGTTTTTGCCTTACAAAACCGATACCGAGTCGAACCAGATATTTTTAAAAATTTTAAAATCGGTTTAAGTGGTTTTTTTTCCCTGATTTTCTCGGTTTAATTGGTTGACCGGTTTTTTTGCTCACCCCTAGTGTGAAATAAGCCTTTTTACATGGAGATATGAAAGGAACAAGTATATATCAATCAACCTCCTAGTTATGCTAAGATTGGAGATGAACATAAGGTGTATAAATTGAAAAAGGCTCTTTATGGACTTAAAGAACTCCGAGAGCTTGGTTTAGTGAGATAGATGCTTTTATTTTTCAAGGGAGGGAATTTAAGAAATGTTCACATGAGCATAAACTCTTTATTAAAACTAAAAATGAGAACAAAATGCTCATTGTGTGCTTATATATGGATGATTTTATTTATACTGGAAATGACAATGCTATGTTTGAGAAGTTTAAAGAGTCTATGATGGTTGAATTTGATATGTCTGGTCTTGGATTGATGCATTACTATCTTGGCATTGAAGTAATACAATCTGCAGCTAGAATCTTCATTTGTCAGAAGAAATATGTTCGAGAAATCTTATAAAGGTTTCAAATGAATAATTGGAATTCGGTTGGCACACCTATTGAAATAGGTGTGAAGCTCATTAAAGATCTCAAAGGGACGAAGGCTGATAGTACACACTACAAGCAAATTGTAAAGAGCTTAATGTATTTGACTACTACAAGACCTGATACAATGTATGTTGTAGTCTTATTAGTAGATATATGGAAAGCCCTAGAGAGATGTATCTCCTACCTGCAAAAAAAAAAAAAATTGTTATCTATAATGTACTATTGATCTTGGAGTACTCTACAAGAAGGGAGAACATTTAGATTTGATGGGTTTTACTGATAATGACTATGTCGGAGATCAAGATGATAGGAAAAGCACTTCAAGGTATGCTTTTATACTTGGGTACAGGAGTTGTATCATGGTCATCCAAGAAACAACCAATTGTTACCTTATCAACAATTAAAACTAAATTCGTAGTTAAAGCCTCATGTGCTTGTCAAATAATTCGTCTAAGAAGAATCCTTGAAGAGATTTAGTTCAAACAATAAGGAGCAACCTCAATTTACTGTGATAACAGTTCAACAATAAAACTATCAAGAAATCATGTTTTGCATGAGAGAAACAAGCACATTGATGTTAAGTATCATTTTCTAAGGGATCTCACAAAAGATGAAGTGATTAATTTTATCTTTTGCATAAGTGAAGATCAAATTGCTGATATATTCACCAAACCCCTCAAAACACCTTTGTTTCAAAAGCCAATGGGAGTTGTTTGGCGTCTACACGTTGAGAAAATTGAATTAAAAGTAGCAGCCAATATTTTTTAAATTGAATGTTTGAATTTCTTTATTTTTAAGGGAGGGATTGTTGGAAATAATTTAATGTTATTGTTGTGGTTGTCCAGATCAATATGAGTCTGTTAGTTAATTATTGTATATGTTCAATTCTCATGTTTAAGTGGCTGGTATGTTGGGAGTTTGTTGGGAAAATGTCAAGTCATAGGTTGTTTATGTTTTGGTTCATTGGGTTGATGTTATGCCTATTTAAAGGCTACTGTTTATTCAATAAAATGCAGAATAACAATTTCCATTACACACTGCTTTTGCATTTCTTGTTTTGTTGTTTCTGCAACATCAACTACCAATAGGGTCTATATAGGAACACATCCTTGTATCAGGTTCAAAGTTCAATAAAAACAATTGATCAAAGATTCTAAGAAAATGATTATAGATCACTTTTTTGATGGCATTGATCTATAGAACATCTATCATCCCCCAGATTTTCAGCACAACAAAGCCTCTAGATTAATCAAAAACATTGCCAAAACTGTCAAACCAATGCTACCAAAAGGACTTTTCAATGAAAAAGGCATTACTTGTGGACGGCCCGGGTACTTTGGCAGAAGGAACTGGTGTGGAGGGCACTGAAGAAGGAGTTTGTGCCATTTGATCGCTCTGTAGCACATTAATATCAACCTTCTGTCCAATTTGACAATGGCCAGGGACACCACAGAAAAAGAAAATGGTGACGACGAGTCTTGATAGTGATTGAATCATTGCCAGTGGTGTAGGTTGCCAGAGGGGCAGAGGTATTGCATGCTCTGTACATTGCATGCGTAACTCTCATCACGTTGTGAAATTGAGCATTGTATTCGAAAACTGATACACACATTGACATTCAACATATAAGTGTATATATACATAATCTAAGGTAGAACTACAAGTAAAGACGTGAAAATACAAGAAAAATGACCAGAACTCCAAGGATATATAGCTATTAATTAAGTATATAAAAATAAAATATCCCTTCTTTAAAAAGTGGTGAAGAGCATCTTCACCTTACTTCAAATATTAATGACCTCCATTCTATTCTCATCCCACAAGTGCACATTACTTGTCTTTCAATTTTTACTTGCAAAAACAAAAGAAATCAGGTGAATGGATTATATCATGCCTTTCAACACATGCCTAGACCAAGCAAAGAAAAAGACGGCCACAAAAGCTTTGGGATGTTCATTTTTAGATAATGTTTGGTTGTGTTTTTTTAAAAAAAATACTTTTGTTTATAAATATAATATATATTTTTATCTTTTAAATTTTATCTCTATACCATCACCCTCAATAATTCAAAAATATCAAAATAATTAATTTAAAACAAAAAAAAATAAAAAACACGGTGACCACCTTATTCCCCGTTTAACCAGAGCATAAACTTGTTATTTTCATTGTCACTTCCATAAATTGTACGAATGGATGTGATGCATGCCTCCCACCTCGCATGAAATGTCTCAAATTTAAGAGACCCATACCGACATTATCATGACAAAGCACGAAAGCTAGGGCATCTATGTGATGGACTATAGGGGGAATGTAGCATGTTGGGTGCGTGGCTTCTCTTTACGTAGAAGTGAGATTCATCACCCTTGAGAAATATGCTAGAACAGAAGGATCAGGCTAGCTATGGTGGGGGCGCATGGCCCACCAACATCATCATGAAACCTTAGCATGTAAACGTTGGAGAATTACAGGTCACCCACATATGTGTTGAGTAAATATTAATTGTTCTAGGTGGTAGAATACTTTTTTCTGCTAAAAAATTAAGGCCAGTTCGTGGGCTAGCTTTGCCACAGGAACAGCCACCTGGGAATTAACAACACTACTCGTCAAGATCAAACACCAAAACATTGAATCCAGAACAAGCAAGCAAAGAAACTATGCGAGGGAGAGGGAGTAGACAGGAAAGTTTGCTACTGCTAGTCTGAATACAACGAGAGACCAGGAGAAGTAAATTGTAAGGCAAATATAGCAGTGTTGGAAAGGCACAATACTAGCAAAACTTACATCCACCAATAACCAGATTTTGAAATTTATATGGAATCCGATATTTCTAAGAAAACAGTTAATGTCGACTGGAAAGTAAGGATTAATGAGGGAGGAGAGGGTAATTAGCTTACTGATTACGTCGCCAACTTGAAAGGTCTTGGTAGCAGACCATTGTTTGTAGTCAACGTTACCACTAGTGGTCCAACCAGCAGAGTCCCCGACCTTGTACACGGCTGCATGGATCAGCTCCAGCATTAATGTCATTGCCGTGAGCAGAGCCACGGCCCTCTTCACCAAAGCCATGGCTGCAAAACTGTGAAAATTGAGGTGCCTGGAGGGTTTGCTTGCTCTAGCTGAGTTATGAGAACTGGAGAGGGATCTATCACCTCACGCTTTTATAAATCTTTTGGACTTTACATGGGGTTTGGCTGGCAACTTGGTGTCAATAATGATGATAAATTTTTTTTAAGAAAATGAGACTTTTGGTCCCCCATATATTTTAATATATGCAATTTGAGGACCCTTTTTACTGTAAATTGACGACAGAGGTCCAAACTACAAGGAACGAAAAAACGCGTGCTTGCAGGGGTACAATTCTCTTATTGATATTTCCCCTTCATAATTTGAATGATTTCATTGTTGATGTGAAAATTGTTTGAAGGACAGCATTTGAGACAAGAGACCTCCGCGTTGTCGCTGAGAAACTCTAAACCAAATATGGTACATGTAAGTTATAAAAACAATATGCCAAGCGAAGTGTTCGTGTTGATTCATACTATTACAAAATAAAATAAAAAAATTACATGATAAATTGATTTATTTTCAAAATCGAATAAAACTATAATCCACAATTCAAAATATCAATCCCCGCTGTTCTCGGCTTGAAAGGAAAGAATTGCAGGTGGTGGTGGGATGCTAATTTAACTTTTGTGTGTATTGGTCAGGACAATGATCGCGAGCCCACCATAATAATTATTCCCTGCGGTGGAGTCAAATTGCTACATCGGACAAGTATAGAGTCCCGCAACCTACGCTACGCTACTGCTCTCTACCAGCAGCATATTTCTCTATCCGACAACTTCTACTCAACTCAGATTTTGGAAGTTGGAACCCTTTTTTGGTGAAACTCCCGTTTCATGTTTTTTTTATTTATTTCATTAAAAAATAGCGATGACATCACTTGGCTACAGCAGAGCAGCGATATGCTAATAAAAAAAATTATCCAGTAAGTTTTTGTGGGATTGAATATTGGCATTTCTCTTGATCGCAGATGTTATCTGAGTAGATTTTATTTTAAGACAAATTGAGAAAATGTTAACCAATCATCTGAAAATGCCCAAAAAAAGAGAGCGGCGCTGAGAGCAGAAGGGCCTCTTATCATACTGAAGAAGTCCACAGGTGCACTGAGATTCGGACCTAAAAATAGACTGGTTGCCTTTGGATAAAAGTAGGCTGGCAAATTTAGCTACTAGCAAATAGCCCAATATTATGGAAACGGGCTCAGGCCCACAATTATGGCCTTTTCTTTGGATGTGTATGGGGAAGATAGTGAGACGAACGGCCGACAGTCCCAGGCCCAAGTATTGCCAGCATGATAAAGCCTTGAGGTATTGAGAGCAGAAGATGACAATGAGGTAATGAGAGCCAACTCGCCAAGCAATAAAAGATAATTGAACTTCTTTCAATAATGCATAAGGTAGGGCAGCTATAAATCATAAAACAGTGTAAAAATTCCACCGGCACTAGATTTTTTACAATCATACCCTAGAGAAGACACGTGGAAAACTGTATAGCTATTCAGTATTCTTAAAACCCTTTAATAAAATCTACAGCTGGGAAGCGGGATCGAGTCCATTAGAATGCCCGTTTTTCAGAGAGTGGTCAGCTTTAGTTCCAGGTGCGGCGACCTCCTGATTGTCGTCCATGAATCTCTTCCAGAACCAATGTTTCTTCCACACCCTCTCAGTCATCTCTTCAATGGGTATGTTTTTTCGTCTCCGGCAGCAGAAACACCACGAAGATTGACATGATGAGCACCCAGGCAGAGAAGAACAGGAAGATGCCGTACTTCAGAGTGCAGAGCATGGAGAGGAAGGCCTGTGCCATAACAAAAGTGAAGATCAAGTTGACGCAGACGGTGACGCTCTGACCAGCTGAGCGAGTCTCCAGCGGAAAAGTCTCGCTAGGGATCAGCCACCCTAGAGGGCCCCAGGACCACGCGAAGGCAGAAACAAACGTGCACACCATCAAGACTACTAGAATTCCAAAACCACGATGAAGGTCACTGGAGTTGTCTTTAACCTTAATCCCCAGTATTATTGCTATTACCACTTGAGCGAAGAACATTTGGACACCAGCTTCCAACAAGAGCATCCTGCGACCTACTTTGTCCACTGAGTAGATGGATACACCGGTGGAGACAACGTTGACAGCCCCGATTATAACAGCTGAATAGAGGGAGGCGTCGCTGCCGAATCCCACGGTGTCAAATAGAACCGGTGCGTAAAACATTATTGCATTGATTCCTGTGAATTGCTGGAAGATCTGTTGCAACCAATGAATTAAAGAACATCAGGCCAAATCTTTGGAATACAAGGTAATGAGGTGTCACGGATAACTAAACCGGTGACAAAAATATATGGTATGATTGAAAAAAACTGAAACATGCCTTTTAATTTGTTTGGTTAATCAGGTCCTTATTATTGTGCTCGGCAAGTAGTCATGGTGAATTCACATTGATACATATCACAGTCCAAATGCCTCTTAAATTTAACTAAATTGATGGGAGATGTCTGTTACATCTTCCATTCATCGAAAAGCACTGACCTGCATGGCTACTGTTATAGCAAGCTGGGGCCAATTCCGCCTCTTGAGGAGATTTCTGAAAGGATGTTTTACTTCTTTTGACATTCGGCTTGCTTCAACGATCTCCAAGAACTCTGGTTCAATGTTATCTGTACCACGAATCTTTCTAAGCACAGTCTTTCCTTCATCCAGCCGATCACGCTCAATGAGGCTGTTAGGGGTTTCTAGCACCAGGAGAGCCCCTGCGGTTAAGAGAATTGCCGGAAAACCAGCCAAGCCCAATGAGAGTCTCCAACCCCATCCTCCTTTGATTCTGTTTAAACAAGGCACCCCGCAAATATAATTAACAAATTAAGAATTAGCAGCAAAAGTAAGAATATAGCCTTAATTTGTAATAGTCCTCCTAGCTAGACTATAGGGTAGCACATCAGATTTGCACAAAATGACAAGTGTTTTGATTGTCATCGACAAAAAGAAATTAAAATTAATAGGGGAAAAACAATTGGGAGGTAGACAATTGAGATTTATCATGCATCCTCGTGCTGTCGCGCAAAGATATCATATTCTTTTATTTGTTATGCTTAAGCCAAACCACTCTCATACTGGTGTTCATCAGCCAAAGATTTTTTCGTATCTTGATGGTAGGTAAGGAAGTTGTTCATTTTCAATTGTTTCAAACTCAATCCTCAACCTTAATGTCAAAAGTGGAGCGGTGGATATATATGAAAAAGGGAAGATTGCCTGCGTTTTTTAGGACATTCGGAAGAAAAAAAATCCTGAGTTCTAAATTCTAACAGTTCCTGTCAAGTGATTATCTTTCCAGTCCACACGTAATTTGATACCGATAGGTAGAAAGAAATGGTTATAATATAGTAACGGTGACTATTCTACAGTCCTGTCCGTTTTCTCTTTGTAGTTTATGTTATTGCGATAAAGTAAGGTAGTAGGAAAAGAAGACTTACTTTGCAGTCCCGTAATTGACAAGGTTAGCAAAGAGAATGCCAATGGTCACATTAAGCTGGAAGAGTATGTTTAGTCCTCCACGAATTCTTGTGGGTGCTATCTCAGATAAAAATAATGGCACAGCCTGTCATGTATTGAAATTAAGATCATCAGATATAATAAACAAAAGACTATTGTAAATATCTTGGCAAATAATGTTCAAACTGTTGAATTGGGACATAGTATTGCACTATCATAGTTTAAAAATGTATATAAACGACCCCCCCCTGTCTATTCAAATTTTGACTCCAGGACAAGCTCTTTCGTGTTACATCAGCAAACAGTGTTTTCCACACAAGCCATTGAATTTAAGGTCAAGGATAAGATACACAGTTCAACAATGCACACCACACAAGCTATGACTAGCAGTTGGAAAAAATAACGAAGGGTCTAGAGCCTTCAGCCCTTCAGAATCACGTTATTCAATGATAATAATAATTAAAAAAAAAAAAAAGAGGAGATTTCAAAGAAAATCATTCTTGAGGAAAGTTAGCAAGATACAATGAAATTGGTTTTGTCACTTTTTTCTGTGTAACCCCAAGCTATCCATCCTTGTCATATGCACTTTCAACGATCAAGCCAACAAAAAGAGAAGAGAAAATGTCTCGATCACGTGTTAAAACATCAAATGGCAAGAAAGTGTTTACAGCCAAGAGGATGATGACATGTGCTCGTCATTCATTTTTATTTGATGATGAGCTCCCATTTTTTCATCCTGTAACTATCACCCAACAGTGCAGGAAGGATTACGTTTGTGAAAATTATACATGGCACAAAAAGATTCATAAATTTATTTATTTTAATCATTATTATGGAAACACAGTTTGCTTGCAATGGATTAACTAACTGCTTTGAAAATGAAATCATGTCGGCAAGACATCAGGATATTGATAGGCCTTTATCTTCTTCTTAATTAACTCCTTAGATTAGATGCTTCTCTGAGAGAACTACCCTTAGCCCGCGATTCATAATTCAGTTCTCACATTCAACTCTTGACTCCTCAATATTTGAGAAACGACAATTTAAATGTACTAATTAATTGTTGTTTTTCAACTTTAACCAGCTAGCTGTCCAAGATTCTTTGACTAATCAAATAAATTAATTTTCAAAAGCAATAAGTTATAAATACAAATATAAAAACCTTACAAACTGACGTAGCAGAGCAGGTGGTGTAAATATACGAACCTGATTAGCAAAACCAACTCCGCAGCCAAGTAAAACCCTGCCAACAATGAGCATGGCAAGGTCTTGAGCAGCAGCATTAATCACCACGCCAACTAAAAAGAAAACCCCGGCGATCAACATGGTTGGCTTCCTGCCTAGGTTTCTAGTAGTCCAAGATGCAAAGAAAGTTGCAACCAAGCCAGCCAAATACAGCGATGATGTGAACATTTGCAGGCTCTGATTATCGTACTTGCAGTAATTGCTGTTAAGATTGGGATCCTGGGTTTTCCCATAAACATCCGGGAAGAATTTTTCCAAGAAATCGGGCATTGCTGTAACACCACCTGCATCATCATCATCATCATGTATTAATTACGTATCCATAAATTAAGAGCATCATCTAATCCTTTATATCCAGTTAAACAGTATCTTAAAATTTTCAAAAAAATATATATGTACTAGAGCCTAGAAGAATTTTTCCAAAAAAAGTACAAAATATAGCAGGGGTAAAAAAAAAACACGAGGAAATAGTGACGGTGCGTCCTTGGGTAGCAAAATAAGTGACGGGGAAATTTCTACACTTTGATTGGTGTTTGAGTCACGACACCAACACCTAACAGTGCTCTCTCAAGTCTCAGCTGCCAAAACTGCAACAAACTCTCTCCTCACACCACCGGCTAGGATCCTAAAGTACCCCAACGTTCTGCCACCAATAAACGGGGATATTATAGTAACTCTGAAGGAAACAGAACTTTCCCGTCTGTTTGGCGGGATTTTCTGCTCCCAACCTTTCACTCTTTTGGAAAATCTACACAGACAGCTTTTACTCTAACTCTAAAATCTACACCAAACTTTCCCGTGTGTTGTTTACAACTTTTCCCGTCAGTTTTCGCCTTCGAGTCTAAAAGAGATTGAGCTTCTTTGGGGGGGGAACTGAAATCAATGTTGTACAATGAATGCACAGAAACTTCTAAGTAGAATTGAGCATTCTTTAAAAAAAAATGAAAACGAAATGAATAGTTAGTGAAGGACGGAAGGATAAATAACCTGAAACCCCAACGTCGTAGCCAAACATGAGGCCACCAGTGGCAGCCATTATGCAAGAAAGGATGACAATCGGAGTTATCTTCGCCTCAAACTCCACTGCTCCGGCTTTCGCCGGCGCAAGCCCTCCGGCAGTCATGATTAGCTAGTAAACAACACAATGAACTCGAAGGGAGATCAATCGCCACTCACTATAGTTACAAAAGAGAGAGAGAGAACTGAAGAGGAGGAGACTTGATTTTCTGTCTAGTGCAAATATTACGGAGTGGATTAGTAAGGTACAACGGAGCTTTGGTGAGTTTATATAGACGCGCGAGAGGGAGCTGGCAAAAATCAAAATGGATAGTGCGTGGTGGAAACCCGATTTCTGATGCTTCCTCGTGGTGATTTAGATCACTGTTTGTTGTTGTTATTTATTTACTTGGACGGCTTGCTAGTGGCTGGTCAACGAAAGACTTTCAAATCTCATCCCGTCTCAGGTTATCTACAGCATAAGTAAACTGATTAATGAGGACATTTTTTCTTTTTTTTATTAAGATAGATATTCGGGATATTTTGTGGTATCTTGATTAATTTTATAAATTTTAAAATTAATAATTATATAAAATTAATCATGTGATTATTATAATAATAATAACTACAAAGTTCTAATATAAAATTACAAGAAAAACAAATTCTTTAATTTAAAATTAATATAACTGAACTGGATTGTTGATTTTGATTCTTGTGTGTGAAATGGAGAAGATACGTTTATTGGTGGGCTTAATGGGTGCCACGTATTTCATTTCGTATGAAATTATACCACGTGTGGTCGAAGAGATTGTGGCGATCAAAATATTGAATAAAAAAATATTGAATAATTGAAAGAGTAGGTGATGGGAAATAATCCAATGAGATTGATCGATCATTTGATGGTACGTCGGTCCATATTTGTTATGTGGCGATTGAATTTTCTTAATGATTTGATTAACATTTGTAATGATGATTCCAAAACAATGGTAATTTGGTAGGGAAATTAAAAATTGTTATAATTAAACACCAAGGAAGAATATTAGCTATCCCCTAGTTTTCTAATATATTATAGTTTATTTTATTTTATTTTTAAATGATGTGGACAACATTGATTCAATTAATTTGTTTCCAGGTGGGGGAAATGCTGGCTGAATGTCTTCGTCTTGAAGCTTGAAACGGTATCGTTATTGTGTCACATGTGTTTTGCTCATGGTTTTAGAATGCTTGGCTGTTTATGTTAGATTTTTTTATGTTTAATAATCGTGTCTATTTAAATGAGTTGTGAAAATAGAATGGAACTCCTAGTTATGAATTATCTACGTCACGCTAATTCTTTAATTTGCAACAATTGGCAGTCCAATACAATCTACCTTCAGTTTTCAAATTACATGGTGACCGCGCGCGCGCGTGTATACATTTCCACCACCAAGTTATGAATTCTCAAAGTGGCATTGATTCTTTAATCGGTGGACACGTGGTGAATAGGGATGAGAAAATTAACTGAATTATTTGGAATGTTCATAAGAAAACAATCTAGAATTAACTAAATTGTTATCTTTTTGAATTTTTTATATCATTTCAATTAGAAAACTAATTAACGTTTTGGCTGTTTTGTATGAAACGAAACAAGATTGATAACTTTGATTTGAATTGTTTATATATATATATATAGCATGAATTGTAATTTTTTTATTTATTGACATGTAATAATCCCAAGGGGAGAGAGTTTTGGGTAATGCAAGTTCTAGATTACCCTCACAAACCCCGCAGGGCACAAGTAGTCATGAATCGAAAGACCGTTTTACTCTCTGAATTTCCACAAATCGTGCCAAAGAAAGTTGTGATCATAACATAGCTTCACCGAAAATCAAACCACTGTCTGGTGGTCAGAGAAAGCGGTTTGTTTTTTCTTCCATCCCTAGATTCAAGCCTTGCAAAGTATGTCTGTTATCCTCGTGGTGCCTTACCCTGCTCATTGGGGCTTTGTGGGATGTTCGATGAGTCAGGGGATTTAATTGTGGTGCTGCATGAGTTGGCTCGGACACCCCTGTATAAAAAAAAAAACACCCAATCCATCGAATCAAATCCCATATAAAACATGTCTTCGCCAAGTGCAAAGGTATCGGCTTCCTTGCGTTCGTAGAAAGAAAAGGTGAATTCACTACATTTTCACACGCACGCAAAAATCGAAATAGAAATTAAAAACAAGATGGGAAATCAATTCTGGGCCAGATAGCTAGATTTTCTATTTTTCTCACGGTAATCAAAATTTAAAACATGCGTTCCTGTGGTGGTTTTATTAAATCTGTATAAACTTTATTTATTGATTTATCCTGTTTGGGAGTGTGGTTGCGGTAGTTTTTTAAAATGCTTTATCGTGCCAAAATACATCAAAACAATGTTTTTTTATTTTTTAAAAATTATTGAAAATCAGCATATCAAAATGATTTAAAACATATAAAAATATATTCATTTAAAATATAATAAAAAAAATCAAATTTCAATCAAAAACCAGTGAAGATCACAATGCCAAACGGGTTAAGAACAGCTTTCTGTGTGGATACACGTTTCGCCCAGTTAATCTCAAATGATAACGATATTATCCACAACGTGGCTAGGTTTTGAAGTCACCAATTTTGACCAGCCTGAAGGAGCTCCCATGAGATGGCAAGTGGCGATTAAGTTTTGACCGCTGAAGCAGCTCCTTCCTTTTGGATAAGAAGGTGGATGGTATAAACAAGGTGCAAAGGGCCCCTTGGATTGGCCTGCACGAGAAAGAGGCTGTGTTGCTGCGAAAAGAGAAGAAAAGAGAGGTTCCGGGAACTTAATTGGCGATTGCAAGTCAACAAACGGAAGGTTAGGGCCCTTTTGAACTTCACGCGCGCGATTGCAGCCATCAAAACAGGACTGGATACATGGGTCAACGATTCTCACAGGAAATGTTGAGAGCATCCGCAGCGGGAAGAGTTATCTTGGAGAGCTAAATCTCTAATATGGTTTTTTAAATAGTTTATATATGATTTTTTTTTGTTGATATATGCTTTAATGGTAAAAGCTATTTCGAAGAGCTATTTATTTTTATATTATTTTAAATATAGTGTAATTATTTTATGTATAGTTTAATTATGCAATTAATTATATAATTAATAAGAATAAATTATATAATTAAATAATTTCTTTTAAAAAACCCTCCAACAATATAATTATTAATTTTATATATAATTTTTTACTCTTGTTGAGGTATTTTTAAATAAAAACAAAAATAAATATTTTTGATATAGTTATATTATTTTCTAATATATATATATTAGAAAATAATATATTACAAATTTGTAGCAGCTCATGCAGGAGAAGATATTTTTACCTTTGCTTTTGGCACTCCCGCTGGAGTGTCCACAGTTACACAAAACAAGCTAAGGAATTCTTTTTTTATTTTTAGCTCTCCTGATGCCTTTACCGCTGCAAATGCTTTAAAAACGATACGAATTGTTGAATACCTTCTTTTTTTTTTACGTGTTTAAGGTTGTTTTGTAACCATAGTCGATCACGATGTTTTTGAAATTATTTTTTATTTAGAATTATATTAAAATAATATTATTTATTTTTAAAAATTATTTTTGATATCAGCACATAAAAATAATCTAAAAATATAAAAAATATTTAATTTAAAATAAATAAATAAATATTTTTTTCAAAAATATTTTTCAAACGTAGTGCCAAATACTCTCGAAAACTCTAAGAGAATGTTTATTTTATCTAACCACAAAAAATACATAAGTATTTAGTTACATACATATGTGCATTAATTTTCATATATAATTGTGTTTCAAACACTAAAGACTTGATTTTTATTTATTTAGCATGTATAAACTCATCTAATAATAGTTTTAACCACACTTGTTTTTTAAAAAAAAACAATTGTGACAAATAATATTTTCTTAGACCATAATGATTACCGCAATACTAAGCACACTTTAAATACTCGAGTATTTAATCTCCAAAACTTTTATTCATGGAAATTCAACACACATGTGTTTTAAAATTTGCAATCCTTTTCTACATGTTTTTCTTATCACTAGTTTGTTAAATATCCCTCGTAAAATTCCAAGAGTATTGTATGATTGTATAGATACTTATTTTTTTTAGGAAAGGTTTCAAAGATATTCGTGTGAGCATACACTCTTAATTAAAATAAAAGATGTATGAAATATCCTATTTATATGCTTATATATATAGATAATTAAATTGACCCTGATAATGACGGGGTTATATTTTTTTTTAAATAAAATATTTGTAATGACTATGTTTGATCTTGAAAAGATATTACTTTCTCAACTCTGAAATTATTCAATCAAATGTTATAATATAAATTATTCAACTATGTTTTATAATATTTATTTCTTAAAATAATATGGATGACAGATTTTAGATAAGTTTTGAATGAAAATCGCAATTTGATGTGTGGACCAAACAAGTTTTGTTTTGAAAGTAAATGAGTAACATGGAGTAAAAAAGGTTGATGACACTATTTACGAGTACATTGCAAGGAATTTAATGTACTTGTCAAACAACCAGATAAAATATAATATAACAAGTTTGTTTTTTAGTGAAAACATGAAGAATCCCAAAAAAATAAATTACATTCTAACTTCTAAGAAGATATTTTGGTGCTCAAGTCAAGAGATATCGTGGAGCATATATTGTTTTACAAGAAGAAGAAAAAAAAAGTCAAATTTAATTATTTTACTAATAACAATTAGTTATTTTATGATATTCAAATAAGCAATCAATCGTGACTTTAAAATGAAAAATTAAAAAAATATCTTGATTTTTTCTTTAAATAAAACTATATTTTCTATCGATTATACAAATTGTTTTTGAACTCACATGTTTACTTGGTAAGAAGTTAGGCTAATAGATTTTAAGATTCATGTATTTATTCAGATTTAACGATATATAATACTAAGTGGTTTCATATGTTTTTAAAAAAAACCTTCACTTTAAAAACATTTATAATTTAATTCGTAGCATAGCATGAATATTAAATACTCATTTAATTAATTTGTTTATCCCTTTATTAAAAAGTGAGTAAATATTAAAATGACGGGTAGCAAGAGTTCCAGGATTTAACAAAAGGGTAGATCTTAATTTGCGTTCATGCTCGAGGGCATCATGCATTTTCCTTAAAAAAATCGAGGCAGGCCATTTACATCCATTGATGAGCACTGAGAGGAGAAAGTCTTTTTCTAGATTTGGCAGACTCAGCAAGACAGGAAATCCTTAATTTACCATTGTCTTCTTGTCTCGTCTTGAACTGCAAGGCAGCTTCATCGTCGTAGTATTTGAATCGACAGAGGAAGAAATCCCTTCTCCACTTCGGAAATGATGTTAATCTCATTCTGTTTTCGTCAAAATATTTTGTATCAGTTAACAAAACGAGATAAAACAACGCAATTTTTATCTTATTTAAAATATTGGTCAGTTCAAGAAATTCCGTCTAAATTATAGCCGGAATATTTCGGTTTTGTTCTATCCGTTCTGTTTCGGCTAAATAATATTTTTAAATAATAAATAATTTTATAATATTATTCATGTAACTTAATCCGACTATTATATTGAAATAAAAATTTCCGATGAGTCTCTTGATATATTTATACATATTATGTTAAATTTTCAGAGTAATTAGAGAATATCATGACATTAATAATGACATTCTCATAATATTATACATACTCATAATTTTGTTCAGAAAAATTATTTTATTGTGTCTATTTTTAGATTAATTTTCTCTCAATTTCATTATTCAACAACAAGTTTATTATGAATTGAACTTTATAATTTGATTTGATTTGTTTTATTTAAGTTTATCATGGTTTGTAAAGGTTAATCATAGGTCGACCCAAATTGATTCATTATATAGTTGTTTTAATATTTTTTTAAAATGTCAACTTGATATTTTTTTTAATGAAACTATATTTTTATTTTTTTCATCGTATCTTTGAATTCATCAAGTCGGTAGAGTTATATCAGTTCAACTCTCATTTTTTTATTTATATTTGAAATTTAAATTGTACAATTCTAAATAATTTTATTTTTGGATTTTAACTAAAAAAATGAAATATATATATATATATATAAACAGTACAACTCTGAAACGAAACGCCGAAACACTTCGAAACCAAAATATTTCATTCGAATTGACAAAAATGAAGTACCAACCAAAACAGAATTGACAACCTAATCAAATGGATTGGCCATAAGCGACCTCTAAGTGAACATGGTTTTGCTGATTATTTTTCAGGACCTCTAAGTGAACATGGTTTTGCTGATTATTTTACAGAACCTATTACCTATAATACCAATGATTGGAAAACAATAATTATCTAGTAGGTGACTCGGTAGTAAAAATTTGGAACTAAAAAATTTATTTATCCTGTTGTTTCAAGTTTGAATCATGTAATTATTAATATAATAACTCATTAAAAATTTATATGATCATTAACTTTTAAAATTCATGAAATTAATCAATGTATATGCAAGTTGTTATCGACCAGTGAAGTTAATCAATAAAAAAGTTAATGGGACAACAACACTTTTCATTATTTTTTTTCCTGGCAGGATAGGCGATCGGTCGGACAGAAAAGTAGATGGTATGACATCTCACGTGCCAACATGTTATATTGTTGTTCTTACAACCATCAAAGCGAAGCCCAAATCCAATAAGCCGCTTTGATTTTTAACAGCCTACATTGTGAATCATGTAGGCCTAGTTATAAGAAGAAGAAAAATGATGCGGTGCATTACTGTAGACAAGATTAATAAATTAATCTTATTACACTTCTCGACCCATAAACATTCCATAATGAAATGAAGGATTTTTTCATATTCCATATGATCATTTTTTTTTAATTTTGTAATGAACTGTTGTTAAATATTTTAAAATATAACATGAAAGATAGTGAATATATGAATAAGACTACTTGAATAAAAAAAAATATTGCATATGTTTTGTGACGTATGTATTAAAATCATTGACATGGAAATGTGATCCATAACTTATATGTGTGTGATCTTCATTTTGAAAAAAAACTTAAATGATACTTTCAAACATGCATTAAATATTAAAACAAGGGTTTGATGGTACAAGAAAATTAAACATTTTAGAATTTTAAAAAAGTTTTTTTTTTAATAATTTTTAAAGTTGTACCGTGTGTATCTGATATTATTTCCATATTCTTCATGTCTTCTCCCTTCCCCTTATCCATGCATAAGTTTCGATTTTCGAGATAGTATTTTACGTTGGAATGCTTAATTTGTTGTCAAGTATTTGATTGTGCTTGAGATCTCATCAGATGTATTTTTAAGATACTTTTTATTTTATTTTTTGAAAAAATGTTTTATTTTCATTGATTTAATGTATTTATTCTTGTACATTTATATAATTTTGATGTGATATTTATTTTTTAAAAATATGTTTGATTTATCAATATTTTAGATCCGTGATGAATATTAATGCCCATTGATATGATAATAACAATATTATATTAATTCATTACCTAACAAAATATATTTTTAAAATTATAGTTTTAACATTAATTAGGTTAAAAAATCAAGCTTGCATATTCTCTATCCATAAATATGAAATCCCAGGATATATTTTAAATCACTGATTTATTTGTGAAGCTCGGTGCATAAATGAAGAATTGGACGGGCTCCTCACTTAGCTTCTACTTCTTGTGGCAGAGGAAATTCAAAAGAGAATGACGTCACAGGTGCCACTACACAGAAAAGAAGAAAAAAAATTATATATATATATATATATATATATATATATATATATATATTATTTTATTTTTTTCTGTAATTGTATTTTATGGTTCTAAAATTCAGGTGTGTTTTTTTATCCTTTACTGCTGAATTGGATGTTGTCGCTGCAGCATGCGGTGCCAAGTTGAAAGTTAAAATAATAATAGTGATCTTATTTTTTCAAACCTCGACACCACCGCGTTTTGCCACAGCCACTGTAACTGGGCTTGCCTGTGACCCTGTGTGTCAGGCCACTGTCTTTCGTATGGTGGTTCAGGCAGTGGTTGCTTTCACCCTACTTTTCATGCTCAGCCCACTTTTAAGCTCGACAGGGGATCTAATCTTTTTCGTTCCAGTGGACATCTCCTTCCCCTTCCTTAATTTTTTTATTAATATGAATAGTTTGCATTTCTGGACTAATTTTATAGGTTTTAAAATTAATAATTATATTAAATTTTAATAATTATTATATTAACAACTACATTATTTTAACTTGAAATCACATAAAAAACAAATATTTTAATCTTAAATTTTTACTAAGATATTTACTCGCAATTTCTTCTTGTTAAATGGATATTACATCTGGATTGGGGAGTTACAATTTGCAAGACATTTATCTTTCAGTTTGTTCGCAATAAAGTGAGCTTAATAAAAATAATCTCTTTTGTTAATATTTAGTTGTATAATAGAAAATGAGCTGAAAATTATTTTTTATGTTGTATCCAGCCATCTCATAGATTATAAGTACATATCAACTTTCTTGAATTTTTTTATTTTATTTTTAAAACTTGTTTTTTAATGAAAAGGTGAATTTTATTAATCCGTTTTCCAGATAATAACATTGAAAAGTTAAAAAAAATAAAAGCCTTTTGTTTTCATATTGTAGGAAAGTTAGTCCGAGAAGATGAAAATTGTCCTTCTAAAGATATGCTTGATTTTCATAGAAAATTCTTCCCCCTTTTGTTTTCTTGGAATCCGATAAAACAATGCCGGCAAGGCTGGGCTTGCCAAAGTTCATTACCCCAAGAAGGAATCTACCCAATCCAAAACAACACTAGCACAAAGTATAGGATATCCCCGCCCGAGACAGGGCTGTTTGTTATTGGGTTTTAAATAGTGTTTTTTTTTTTTGTAAATATATTTTTATTTTATATTAATATGATGGTATTAAAAATAAAATTTTATATTGTTTTAATAAGTAAAAAATATTTTAAAAAAAATAATTACCATTATCCCAATCATACCGACACACAGTGTCAACGAGAAATATGCAATCAAATAAAGTAAAACCAACCAATGAACGAGAAATAAGAGAGGACCCAGCTGGGGTTACCATCTCAAGGTCCAGTTTCCCCATTGTCAACATAATCATCACGAAAATAAAATAAAAAATAAAAAGCAATCCTCTTCTCTCTGAAGAAAATTAAAGGGGAATCATGAAGTTGGTTTCATGGAGGATGATACGAATTAAACAAAAACTCCAACTTAACCTGTAGTAGATAGCCAAGATTTTGGCTGGAGTAAGAGCAATGGCAACGCCAATGCTATTTGAAGAGCCAAAAGCCGAAGGCAAGAACATATCTTTTTAGCATTTTTGTTTCATTTCTTCGTCTTCAATGGGACACCCATTTTGATAATCAAAATATCTATTCCCCGTATAATATGTTATTTATAACAACTTGAAATAAAAAATAAAATAAATCATAGTACTTTTCAGTATAAATAAATCATTATCCTTTCTCCACCAACAATTATTTAATTATATAAAATATTTGTATTAATTATATAATTAATTACATAATTATATATAAAATAATTGCACTGTATTTAAAATAATATATAAAAAATAGCTCTTCTAAATGGTTTTTATCATTGGAATACACATAAACAAAAAAACTATATTTATACGATTTAAAAAGTTATTTTATTAATTTAGCTCTCCAAAATGACTTTTACCATTAAAGATGCTCTAATGGATAGGTTGGCAAATCCATACAGAGAGAGTATAGTGAATTTCTTGATAAAAATAGAGTGTCGCTCAGTGTTCTAGATCTAAGTTTGATTTTTAAATGTTAATGGTTCAAAACTCATAATTTTTAGGATTATTTTAAGTTGATAATTAGTTGTTCACTCTAGATTCGTGGAATTAATTAAGTTGCGTGTAAACTTACTCGGATACACACATTACAATTTTTTTTTGTTAATAACAACAAAACATTACAGACTTTTAAACTGGATTGTAGCTTAGGAGGATATGGGAACCTTGGTGGATATTTTTTTATTACAGATTCGTTAGTTACATGAGTAAATACGATATCTAATTCCTTTCAAAAATAAATATTTAAATAAAGCTAAAAATACCATGATCTAGTCACTCACTCCCGGACTTTTAAGCAAATTCTACATCTTATTCCACGTGAACCGATTTGAGTTGTCGAACGGATTTAAGTTGCTGATCTCATCATAGTACATAGTATTTTATGAATTAAGACATTTTTTATGCATTAAGACATTGTTTATCATTGTGTCTCAACACTTTTTTTTTAAAAAAATTATTTTTTATTTTCATTTTAAATTAAAAAAATAGTATTTTTCATATCATTTTCATGTATCGATATCAAAAATAATTTTAAAAAAATACAAAAAAATATTTTAATATATTTTTTAATAAAAAAAATACTTTAAAAAATAACATCAAAGGATTGTCTGGGTGGTTAAGAAAGTGTGCCTTTTTTTTTATTTTTTGGTTTTAAATTTTTGAACTAGCTCTTTCAAATTATTTTTTTTCTATATATTTATAGTATGTTTGTTAGGGTGTCAAATGTTATTTTTTAAAATATTTTTTATTCAGAAATACATTAAAATGTTTTATTTATTTATTTTGATATTATAATATTAAAATGATTTAAAAATACTAAAAAAAAATTTAAAATAAAAAAAATTAAATACTTTTGAAATTTTAAACATATTTTTAAAAACAGTTAAAAATATAATTTAATCTCGATTGACATGAAAATCAATTCAAATATACCTATTTATTACTAAACTAACAAAACAGGTTTCCCATCCATCATGATTTGGCTTAGGGGTTAGTTAAGATAATGTTATCCCCACCACGTTTTTATCCTTTGAAAAATGTCTTTTTGCCTCGCCAGAAAAAGCCACGTGTGAATTATGAAAAACATGAATTTGTAGTCAAATAAGCTTTGTTTATACTGGACACGGAGGGGGTTTGACTTTAATACCCGTACGTGTTTTTTCCTTATTTAAAAAAAAAACGAAAATTTAGCAACCGATCATATCAAATGAAGAACACCGGGAGCTGTTAAGAAAACAAAACAGTACTTTAATTCCGTGATAGAAAAATGGAATTATTAAAAAAAAATAGACTTTTATGTTCAAATGTGTTATTCTAAATCGAAAAAGTAGCTTTTAAATTTTTCAAATTTATTTTATAAAAAATATATTTAGAGGTTTTTCTATATTTTTTATTTACAAGTTTTTATGTAAAGATGAAACATTAATAATATATTTTTTGAACTTTTATAATCTGAAAGACCAGAAATATATTTTTATATTTATCTTTTATTATAAATCTAATATAGATATTTTTTGAGTTTACAATATAACTTTTTTTCATGATAATAATTAATTTAAATAAAAAAAACTATCATGCATTCTATAATTTACTTAAAATTGTACTTGTCCGAAGAGTTTTAAGAAATATATAATTTTAAATATAGATAAATTTCTAAAATTAATTAAATGATGAAACTAAACCATATATTATGAGCAATATAAACACATACAACATATTATTCCTCTTGCTCTCTCTTTTAATTAAGAACTTGTTTAATAATGTGATATTAATTGTGTGTTTTTTTTTAAATTCCGTTGGCAAATATACTGAAATAATATTGCTTTTTATTTTGTAAATTTTATTTTTAAATATTAGCATATCAAAATAATTTGAAAACACTAAAAAACAATTGTTTTAATTTTTTAAAATATAAAAACAAAAGCCTCACCTAACAGCTTAAACTTTTAGGAGAGATGGTCCTTTAACATGGTATCAGAGCCTTATTGACCCAACGGTCACGAGTTCAAATCTCACCACTCTCATTTTATTTGATAAAAATCAAGCACAAGGTAGTGTAGGTCCATGTGCACCCCAAAGAGCTTTCACTTGAGGGGGGTGTTAGAGAATAATATAAATCATATTCCGGGGTCTCACCTAATAGCTTAAGTTTCTTAGGTGAGATGGTTCCTTAACATAAAACACACCAATTAATTTTTGGTTTCCCTTCAGAAATCTGGACATTATATATGGTAACACCATATATATGATGATTTCCAGCAGATTGGAGAGCTGTAAAGAGCTTTTAAGAACTGAGCTTTGCTTAGTTTATGTAAATTAGGGTTTTTTTTTGGGAGGGAGGATCTGGATCGATCTTCCTAGACAATAAAATAAAGTAAATAATCTTTGCTTGGATTTTGTATATGCCATGATTACACACGATTTTCTGAATTGTCATCTCTTAATTGTTCTCCCATGACTTCTATTTTTTCACTTCTTCTCCTCCCCATCTTCTTCTATTTTGGCTGCATGGTTTGATGAGCTAGCAGTAGTAATGATGCCAGCATTCACAGCTGTAGCAGCCATGAAGCAGAGAAGTCGCAAGAACAGGAGATTTGTAGAGACTGTTGAAATTCTGAAAGAATTCTGGAAAAATTGAAAAACAGCTACTGTAGCGATTTGTACGGACAAAAGTGGATTTAAAGAACACAAACACGCACTGTAGCAATCAAATTCTGGGAATGAACAATTTTCCAGAATTTGATGGAAATTTTCCAGAAAAGAAAGAACTTAAGAATTATGTAAATTTGAGAATCAAAACAACAAGAACATGGGCAGAATATTTCGTTATGGTTACTGCCATCCCATCAATTTTATTTATATAAGAATCAGAAATTACAACGGCTAGTTTCTTTCAAAAATCAGTTACAATTTCCTATTTATCAAAGTTTTGACTATAAGCTGAAATTGACTAAAACATTGACTCAGAACTCTTAAACATCCTTATTACAATGTGAATTCAATCATAACAATTGATTCTTCAATCTTCAATTCTTCAATCTTCAATTCTCCTGCGCACCTGCAACCTGTCAGCTTCTTTGGCAGGTCTGGAATCAGCCTCAGATTTCAACACTCCCCCTTGATTCCTGAGTTGCACATTCCCTCAGTTGACTGATCAATGTCTGGTTGAGTGAAGGATTGATAGAGTAGTCTGCTAATTTGCATTCTATAAGTTCTGTCATCTGCACAGGTAACACCATCTTCCTTGGCGAGTTTCATTTCCAGCACCATTGGTGTGCTCACAGCTTTGAATTTTTTCATTGCAACCTTGTTTAGTAGCTTGGTGGTGAATTGTTTTTGACACACACAACAGTCTTCATCTGATTGTTTTATTCCCAAAACATAGGCTAAAAGTCCAAGTTCATTTATTTTGAACTTGTCTTTCATATTGGTTCTAAATTCAGCAACCAATTCTTCATCATCACCTGTGCTCAACAGGTTATCCACATAGACTGAAACAACTAATAAGTGATCATTCACCTTCTTTCCATAGAGAGTGGCTTCTTCAACAATTGTAGGTTCAGTTTCCTCTAATTTACATCTGTCATGGATGTCACTTAGAGGTATTGTTCCTCTCACGGGTAGGTCCTCTTCTTCCTCTGCTATTTCTTCTTCAGTGGGTCTGTTTTCTAGACCCATTACCTCTTCTGTTTCAGTTGTGTTGCTTTGGTGTTCTAGCTGTTTCTCAAAACTAAAACATCTATTTGATATTTTTGCAGTAAATAAGAGAGCTCCTTGATCATCTTTGATCATGCATATGCCATCTATAAACAGCAAAGAGTATCTATCCTCAAGTAATTGGCCTACACTTATCAAATTTTGGTCAATTTCTGGCACATACAACACATGCTTAAAATTTCGGGTTCCAGCTAGAGTTTCAATATCAACTTCCCCTTTACCCTCAACACTTACATACTGCCCATTTGCAACTTTAACTCTAGATTTGTAGCTTAAGTCTAGATTTTCGAACACACTTACTGTTGCAGACATGTGGTTTGAACAACCACTATCAATAGTCCAAGTTTGAATATTTACCTCAGTTTTGTTGCATTTGTGTGCTTCAGTGGTTGTGAATAACATTTCCTCTTTGGTCTCCTCCACTTCAGCAACATGAGCTTGATTTGCATTGTCTTCATTGCAGAATTTTTCAATGTGACCATACTGCTTACATTTTCGGCATTGTGCATTCTTGAGCCAACAAGATGACTCAAGATGATTGGTTTTCTGACAGTACTTGCAGGTGGGAAGTTGCTCTCTTCTTTCCTTCCACCTTGCATTGAAGTTGTTGTTGGTATTATTTGACCAATTTTTGTTCTGCCATGATTTTTCAGAATTGGTTCTGTTTTCTGGGTTCTTGAAGAACACTTGCTATTGCCTTGTTCTTCCTTTAAATCCTGCTGCAAAGGCCTCTTCACTTGTATTTTCATGTCTGAATGCCTGCCTTTGTTCCACGGCTTGCAAGGCATTGATCAACTCTTGCAAACTAAGTTCACTGAAATCCTTTGAATCTTCCAGTGAGCAGATTTTATTTTCAAACTTTTCAGGTAGGCTTACAAGTACTTTTTCAACCACCCTTGCTTCTTGAATTTCTTCCCCTAGCAGTGTCATCTGATTTACTATCTTGGAAACATTTGATGAGAATTCCTTGATAGTTTCAGATTCTTTCATCCTCAAGCCTTCAAATTGTCTCTTCAAAGTTAAAATCTGCATTCTCCTAGACTTTTCATCACCTTGAAATTCAGCCTTCAACTTGTCCCAAGCATCCTTAGCCGTTTCACATGCCATGATTCTTGAAAAAATTTCCTCACTTACTGCATTGTGAATGCAAGTAAGAGCTTTGAACTTCTTTGCCTTTTGTTCATTAAAGTATTTAAGTTGGTTCATTGTCGGATTGTTATTCAAGGGCACTGGTTCCCTTTCAGCCTCCACATCATCCCACATGTCGAATGCTTTAAGATAAATCTTCATCTTCACTGCCCATACTCCATAATTCACTCCTGTGAAGATTGAAGTTTTTGACGAGAATGATGAATCCATCTCTGTCAAACTTGCTTCTTGCACTCTTTTCCTTCCAAAGATTCCACAGAACAAAGCACAGGAATAATAATTGAGAAACTCTTTCAATTATTAGTCCTTTAAAGAACACTTCAAGACTGATTTCTTGATTGACGAATTCTTGGAATTTCTGGAAAAGTGCAATCTTCCCTTTCAAGGTTTGATCAATCCTTGAATTCTTATCACTCGTGTATTACTTTCAATCCCTTCAAAGACCTAATTCTGCTTTGATACCATGTTGAAATTCTGAAAGAATTCTGGAAAAATTGAAAAACAGCTACTGTAGCGATTTGTACGGACAAAAGTGGATTTAAAGAGCACAAACACGCACTGTAGCAATCAAATTCTGGGAATGAACAATTTTCCAGAATTTGATGGAAATTTTCCAAAAAAGAAAGAACTTAAGAATTATGTAAATTTGAGAATCAAAACAACAAGAACATGGGCAGAATATTTCGTTATGGTTACTGCCATCCCATCAATTTTATTTATATAAGAATCAGAAATTACAACGGCTAGTTTCTTTCAAAAATCAGTTACAATTTCCTATTTATCAAAGTTTTGACTATAAGCTGAAATTGACTAAAACATTGACTCAGAACTCTTAAACATTCTTATTACAATGTGAATTCAATCATAACAATTGATTCTTCAATCTTCAATTCTTCAATCTTCAATTCTCCTGCGCACCTGCAACCTGTCAGCTTCTTTGGCAGGTCTGGAATCAGTCTCAGATTTCAACAGAGACAACCCCGACTTGATCCATCACACTGATCCATTTGCATGCTATTGTTGCTGGAGAGAGAGGGATAGATTTGAATATTTTATGAACAAGCTGATGGGGCAGACGATGAATCTGCAGGTGCTATCCATGAAGCCACGAATCAAAACGGGAAAGTTGTCTGCCCGGAACAATGTCACTGGACAAATCCCACAAAGCTTCAAGAATTTTCAAAGCCTCCCTTCATTTCCCTCTCAAATGGCAGCATCACGGATCTTTCATCTTCCTTTCAAATCCCATAGCAGTGCAGGAATTTATCCACTTTGGTCCTGACCTTAAACTTCCATGGTAAGGCACCGCCCGATGATCACGCTCTTCACTCTGAGAACTTCCAGGCTATTGCTATGGAGAATTGGGTCAATACCGCAGTGGTTGATCAACAGCTCCGGATTGCAGGTGGCGGATATGTCATGGAACCACTTGAATGGAATTATTCCTTCTTGGTGGTTTTGAAAATCTATTTTGATTATAATATTATAATCAAAATTTTATCGTGTCTTCAATGTCATTTTTGTTTTTACTTTCTCTCTCCTCGCCACTTGCTGTTATTCATGTATTTATTTAAATTGTAGCATTTTCTAATCGCACAACTTTACATTAGGTGCTTTCCTATATTTTATTGAATTATTTTTACCATTTTTATTTGGGCGGTATTGTTTTAAGTGGAGTTAATTTGTGTACGTGTAACTTTTCATTCAAATGTATATTCTTACAATCAATTAATTAAATATCAAATATATCTTATAAAAAAAAGAGTATTGAGCATTTAATGATCATGAACTTTGGGTTAAACCGAAGGTTTATCCATGTTAATCAAAATCACGGTGTTTTTAAGCCCCATCTGGTATTGCGTTTCAAAAACACATTTAAAAAAATTTTAAAAAATTATTTTAATTTTTTATTTTTAATTAAATATTTTTGGTGTGTTTAGATTATTTTCATGTGTCAATGTCAAAAAATAATTTTTAAAAATTAAATAAAAAACATTTAATACATTTCTAAACGAAAAACACTTCTAAAAACAACTTCAATCACATTATCAAACAAACACTTAATCTCTCTCTATATATGCACACCAAATCTGCATCATTTTTTTTTTTTTTAAAAAAAAATTAAACTATCATGTTGACAAGTCTACCTGTTAGGCTAGTAGGCGATATCGAGCTACTTCCCTTTTAATTCACCTCGAAATTGGGCTCAATATAGCAAGGTTGTAAAATCCGTTCCGGGTACCGTTCCGGTTTTTTGTTTGGAACGGAACGTTCCGGTTTCGGTGCATTCCGGCGTTCTGTTCCGGTTTTGTACTGTTCATATTTATTTAATTATATAAATAAAAAAAATAAAATATTAATTTAACAAGTATAATTTAAATTCAAGATAAATGAACTTTAAATTATACAATACAAACACAAAATCAAACAAACATAATCTCAAAATTAGAAACATCTCTAAAATTCCAACAATAAAATTATTTTTTTTAAAAAATAAAAAATAAAAAATGAATTTAATTATAATTAAAAGATCCAGAATATTTGAAATTTAAGCTACTTATTGTATGTTTTTCAAGTAATTCTATGTTTTTTTATGGTTGTTGTATTTGAATTTGAATTTTGAAATTAATTAATGTTACTTATTGTTTTTAATGTTAGAAAAACTTAAAAAAACAAAATGAACACATTAAGAAATAATCAATAAGTTCAAACATAATTAATTAAAATACATTCCATTACAAATAATTCAATCAAATTAATTACAAATTAATACCCCTATTTTTTATGTTAACTATTATTAATTTATTATATAATAATTAATAATTAATTATTATAATAATTAATAATTATTATTATATAATAATTAGTATAAAAATATAAAACCCTACCCATCCAACCCTACCCATCTTTTCTTCTTCTCTAGCCGCCCCATCCTTTCTTCTTCTTCTCTAGCCACCCCAGCCCCAGCCCCATCCTTTCTTCTTCTTCTCTAGCCGCCAAACCCTACCGTGCCCTAACCATCCCGGAGCTGACACAATAGATGTGGGATGCTAAGAACATGATGTGTGCAGCTGACCCTCGGAACGGTAGGTACTTGACGACCTCAGCTTTGTTCCGAGGCAAAATGAGCACCAAGGAAGTTGATGAACAAATGATAAATGTGCGTAACAAGAACTCGTCCCTATTTTTGTGGAGTGGATTAAAATGAGTGGGATCCATTTTCCCGATTCTGTTTTTTTTCTTTTTTGCAGCTTGAAGAAATGAAATTGATTTGGGAATTATGGACTGGGGGTTGTTTCTTCGAGTGTATTTTGTAAGGGACATGAAACGACGTCGTTTTGATGAACCCGAACTGAACGCCCTGCATGGGCAATCGGGCGCTCCGGCCGAAATCTGGTCGGATTTTTCTGAACCGGCCGGGATTTTGACCGGGACAAAAACATCGCCGCTTTTGTCCCGGATTTTTGCACTCGAACCGAACGGGATCAATAAGCCAGACAATATAGAGTGTATTTCAAAGCAGGGCGAGCACTGGGAAACTTACTAGTCAATCGCTATATATATGTTTGAAAGTATTGTTAAGATTGTTTTTTTATATTTAAAAAATATATATTTTTTATGTTTTTTTAAAAATTATTTTTTAATGACAAGAAGACTAAGCCCCAGCCATTTGCAGAAATAAACTAATGAAACAACCATGCCCAGCAATACACTATAGTCTAGCCATTATATTAACACTCTTATCATAAGATGCCTTCATGACGTGCAAGTAGCAGTTGTAATTGTAAATGCTCCTTTTTTTGGTAAATAATTTTTTTTTTTTAACACCCGATTAAACTATGGGGCACTAACAGCAAGTCTAATCTTCGTACAATAATAGGTTGGAATTCTAAATATAGTAAATTATTGGCGGCTAGGGTTCTACATACGGTCACCAGAACATCCACGGAGGCAGCAGTGACGTGGCCAACTGATTGTACACATGACAACTCCTCGGGACAGCGACGGTAAGAAAGGCCTCTCTATAGTCTATACTCTCGTTCATACAGGTAAGTGGGTGTTTTTTACACCTTGTTATAAAAACATTTTGAAAAAAAGAAAAAGATTTTTTTTAATTTAAATTAAATTTTTTGATGTTTTTAGATTATTTCAGGACGTGAAACATAATTTTTTAAAAATAAAATAAAATAATATTAATATATTTATAAATTAAAAACATTTTAAAAAATACCACACTCACAAGCAAACAAACGGTCACTATAGCTATGAGAGGGAAGAGAAGGGGGTCGATTGTGGCGGGTCAACCGTTTTTCGTGGGCCCCTGATTATGACGTGGCCACCACGGTCTCTCAAGAGTTAATTCTTTTTACACGGGTTCTGGTAAATGACACCATATTGTTCGGAAGAACTTTTATATCGTACAGCTGGCAAAATGTGGACAAAGGGATTCATGAAGATCTTGTCAACCTTATCGTCACTCTTTCTTTTCCCATTGAAAAAGATATTAATTAAGAGGAAGGGAAGTGAGAGATGGTGAATGATAATAACGGCATCATAAGCGGCCCAAAACAAGCGACCCTGATATAATTGGACGATTCATGCGGCCCAATTCATTTATCACCTGTCAATTTTTTTTACGTTGTTGGATCTGTCTTATCTAGATACTCTATACATCACTGATGATATCACCATCGAAATTTCAGTGTCTCCAAATATATTTTCCCTCGTTTTTTTTTATCAGTTATATAAAGATAAAAAAAAGAAAAGAAAATGACCGGAGTCTTGACAGGGTACTACTACATGGTAGATAAGAACACTGCGTCGTCCGTGTTAGAAAAGAGGGTTTATATATTAAAATAATATTTTTGTTATTTTTTAAAATTATATTTTATTTAATCAAAACATTTTAATTTAAAATAAATTTGTTAAAAAAACACTTAAAACATCTCTAATAAAAATGACTTCGCCACGCTGGACGGCTACTTTTTTGATTTAGTGCAAGCGGAATGGGAACGAACTCTACCCGCTACAAGCGCGTGGAGTAGAAAGCGGGAAATCAGAAGGAACTTGTTTCATTCTTCCTTCTCTTATTCATTATTTTATTGTGCTTTTACAATACCTTTTTAACTGCGCGGTGAAATTTGACCAAGCGAGTATATTCTGGTTCTGGTTCTCAATGCGGGGCCCATTACACGTCACCGAACGAGCTGCCACCATCTCGCGAACGCAACAATAGGCCAGATCCTAATCTAGGAAATAATCTCCGTCCTTCTATTATCTAAATCCGATACATAATACTTATTCTTAAAGCCTTTTATATTAGAAAATATATTCAAATAAAATATTTTTTTTATTTTTTAATAATTATTCTTTATAGTACATCCAAAAACATAAAATATAGTTTTTTAGTAAAACTTAAAACAAAAAACAAACCGAATATAAAATGTTTGTTTCTGTGTCCCACCTTTCTCTTGTAAGTTCCGTGACCGTGACTCCAGTTTCCTGCCCCGTTGCTCAACTGATATCAGCCGTCAGATTGAGAGAATCAACAGTCATGATATGGCGCACGGATCAAAAGGAGAGAAAGCTGACAAATGTTTTCTTGGTGCGGTGCTGCCAGCTCGGACTTGCTTGTTCGTTGGTATCTGGGATTTTGTTTTAAATGAAGTCATATCCACGTCATATTTGATCCAACGGTTGATCAGGACTGTCTCTGCCTAATGACAATCTTACGCGTTGGATTGCAATTTGTTGAAATATTTGGAAATAATAAAACGTGGAACCGAAATACAATGAGTTTCGGGGGTGTTTGTAGTAACATAGTTGTTAATATTATTCCGGTCGTTGTTTTGGTTTCGAAGTATTTCGATGTGCTGTTTTGGTGTAGTACTGTTTATATATAATTAATTATATATATATATATAAAATAAAATATTAATTTAACAAGCATAATTAAAATTTGAATTTTTTATTTAAAATATTTTGGTGTTTTAAAATTATTTTGATGTATAAATGTCAAAAATATTTTAAAAAATAAAAAAAATATTATTTAATTATTTTTTTGTGATTTTATATTGATTTTGAACCTGTAATGGCACGCCTGGAACAAAACCAAGGCATTCCGGCCGAATTTGGCTGAAATTTTTAAAACAGACCGAAATTAAAATCGAAAACTAAAACAACATCATTTTATCTCAGTAATGGAACAGAATATTACTGACCGTAACGGAACAAAATTAACCATTATGGTTTGGACCGGTTGAAACGTTATTTTCTGCGGTTAATGTTGCTCTTACCAAGGGCAGTATTGCTGGTTGTAGCCAGTAACCAGTAAGTGATTTCTTTGGGAAATTCAAGGGCTGTGGGGCCTCTCAATTTTGATCGTGATCAGTGGAACTGTATCTTCTCCATCTTCAAACATTGAATTAATTAATTAAACAATTAATCAATTTTCTATTGCCATTTTTTTATTTGCCATTGCAATAATAAAATGGCAAAATTTTATATTGCTAAATCGGGTTAGGGAGTCATATAGTTTTGTATTTGTTTTAAAAATCACATTTTAAAATAATCCACAGTACAAAACAGATTGGGAAGCTGGAGCACAAAGAAAGAAACAAGGCCGCCACGTGGAAGTAGTTTCAATAAAAAAAAGTTAAGTGGGCGCAGAGAGTTAGCGTATTTAAGGGCTGCGATTTTGCCATGGTGGTGACAGCCCATCCGAACCGTAAAGATGTTTTTTTCAATCAATGGTTTAGATCTAACCGCGGAATACGCCTAAAAATCGTGGCCGTCAACTAGGCCATGGAAGTAAGTTTTTTCCGAAAGTGATATGAGATGCAAATATAATATAGCTAGAAACGAGGATTGAGAAGACGAGAACACAAAAGCGGAGAGAGAGAGGGAGAGAGAGCAGGGGTCTGGGCAAGCAGAGAAGACGATAAGTGAAAGCTAAGACGTTTCAACACTGAAAATTTTCCTTGGTCGACAAACTTTGAATACCCAAAAAAAATCATTTGTTGTCGAAGATAAAACAAATCGGTGTTTCTTAAAAGACCGGAGCCGGACTCAATTATGCGTTGTTTCTGGTGATATGAGAGATGAGATAAACTTTGTGATTACAGGTGATTTGTTATTAGAAAGGCAAAGAAAGAGATGGATAGAAATAGAGAAGCAAGAAGAGTGGGCATGGCAGCTAGTAATGGATTGCCTAGAAGAAGACACAGAAGTAGCAGCCTAAGAGACTCTCCAGGTATAATTTCTCATCAGATCTAACTCTCTTTGCCTCATGTTAAAGCAAGTCCGTTCCTATTAATTCTGACGTGTCTTGGTGTTTGTTATTGCAGAAGATGATGGACCGGTGGAGTTGCAAGAAACAACGAGGCTACGAGATCGAAAAAAGGATCGAGATCGGGATAGGGATAGGGATAGGGACCGGGACCGTGAAAAAGACCGAGATAGAGATCGGATTAGAGGCAGGAGTAAGAGGAGGAGAGGGGAGAGAATGATGCACGGGAGCATTAGGGAAGATGGAGAGCGAGACGAGAGCTCAGACGAAGAGAGCATTAATGACGACGAAGATGAAGATGACGATGATGCGGTCGGTGTTGCAGGGAGTTCCATGAGGATGCTCCCACCGAATCCTTCTTCTTTATCTTCTTCTTCTATGTCTAATCATCATCATAGGAAGAGCTTTCCGCCGCAGGCCAAAGTTTTTAGAGCCACGCAGACGACGACGAATACCACGGCTGCAGTCACACCGTGGAAGGCTCCTGATGAGATGATTGGAGTGTCCGTGCCTAGAAAAGCTCGGTCAGGTATAGAGGTGGAAGAGTTATAATATACAAAAGCAAATTCTACAGATTTTAGTTGATTGCTGATATTTTGGTGTTCTTTTGCAGCATCTACCAAGAGGTCACATGAATGTTGGACTTCAAGTGGTGGAGTTGGCAGTGAGCAAATTCACCGGGAATCTTCAATCTCTCCGGTAAGACCGAGTGGACAAGCTATGTTAGCTTCAGCTTCTCCGGCGGCTCCTGTCTCTCCTCCATCATCTTCCAATGCTTCAGTGAAAAAGAAAATGGTCAGTTGCTTCATTTCTACAGGATTTTGCCCCCCCTTTTTTTTTTTTAATAATTTCTGGGTCAATAGACTGACGATTGCTTTTTCTGTTGCAGAAGCCTAATGGACCAAAACAGAGACCTCCTAAATCTTCTTCAAAATCTGCTTCTTCTGCACAAGATGAGATTGAGTTTGAGATCGCTGAGGTGTTATATGGGTTGCTGAGGCAACCTCAAGGAGCTACAAAGCAAGAAAGTATGGGAAATGATTCGATCAAGTTTGATTTCAGTGAAGCGAACCACAATAAAACTACTAGTGATGCTAAATCCAGAGTTTCCTCACCGATCTCCAACTCACAGTCCACTCTTCCTCAGTCATCTTTAATCCCACCATCTAATTCTAGTTGTTCTGCTGCGCCCATGTCTGCAATTGGTGAGTTTTCTTGAGCAGAGGCGGTTTCAATTACTTCGTTCTTGAATTCTCCCTCTCTCAATGCCCTGGCAATTTTAAGGGAAAAGGATATGTGATAAAAGCAAGGACTGCTCATTTTGATTTCATTCCCTATTAATCTGTTTTTGGGTTTTGGTTTCGATATGCAGCACCTAAGAGGAAAAGACCGCGACCAGTCAAGTATGATGACGAGCATACCATAAACTTTCCAGCTCGTAATAGTTCCATTTTTTCAATGGCCAAGGTTGACATTGATCAGCCTGCGAAAACCGATTCTTCTAATTTCGAGAATAATTCGGGATCTGCAGCTGAAAATGGCGGAGTTTCACATGATTTAATGGCTAATCAAGCTGCTCCCGCAACGACAGAGGCGCAGCTGCAGGAGGTGGTTAAGCTGGAGAATCACCCGATACCGGATTGTAAACCCACGACTGAAGGATCAGAATGTAGAGATTTGGGTGAACTGAAAGAAGAAACCCGGTCTCCGAAGAAGGAATCTACCTCTAGTCTTCGATTGGATGATGATTGCGAGAGTTTGACAGCAAATAAAGCGTGAGCATCGATTAAATGGACGCTTGTTTGATTTTCATCTTTTTCATTGTTTTGAAGCCTGGGCTCTGATTTTGGTTCTCGGAATTTTTTTTTACAGAAATATGATGGTCTCTGAGATTGATAGCCAGCGAGAAGTGAAGTTCCAGATAGATTTGATGGTGAAGATCTATTTTACAATTTCACAACATAAATATTTTTCCTCGAGGAAAATTAATTTCTGGGATTGTAATATATATTTTTATTTTATTTTCATCGAGTCACAGGCTCCTCCTCCATCAAGGTCATCTCCAGAAAGGGACAGTAAGGTTGATTTTGTGGCCGTAGATCTTAAATCTATGGTCACAGATGGGGAAATGGTGAGTGGGACCACCTTGTGCTTTCTGTTTTTTTTTATCGCCTATATGTGTGGTATGATGTGGTGTGTGAAAAATTAATGATGACGGTTCTTATGCTTTTCCTTGTTTGATATGGCAGGAAAAGAAGCCTGTGATGGTCAAAGAAGATTTGAAAGCACTGAAAGCTGTAAAGGAAGATATAAATGTGGAACCTGTGGAGAAAAAGACAAAAATTACAGGCGAAGAAGTTGAATCCCAGAAGCCAATTGTTAACAAAGAGAGGAATATTGATCTCCAGCTTGATTTAGGGAAGGCTGATGGAGATAGTGCCGCTGTTGCTATAAGTAGAAACAAGCTGCTTCAGCAACCCAACACAGACAAAATTGGTAAAAGGAATTGCGGATTTCTCCTCCTCTTTTTTTTTAAAAAAAATAAAATAAAATTGAAAACTGTTGTCGTCAATTTTTTCAATTGGGTTTGCTGATTCAATTTTTTTCTTCTTCTCTTTTTTCTGACCCATTCTCAGCGCAATCCAGTTCTTTACCCTTGCCAATGTCTATGACTGGCTGGCCCGGTGGGCTTCCTCACATGGGGTATTGTCTTCTAGGTGTTGTTTGATTCTTTCATTCTTTGTCCGTACAATGCTTTAGATTCTCTTCTCTGGGGAAATGACATTTTGGTATCGGCAGATATATGGCACCTCTACAAGGAGTTGTATCCATGGATGGAAGCACTGCGTCTTCCGCAGCCGTACAGGTATGTATGATATGGCTATTTTTTCTCTTTATCACTAAACTCTCGTTTGAGCATCTGAAAAAGAATGCAATCCCTCCTCCATTCTGATGGGTTTTTTGTGAACTTCTTGTAGCCGCCTCATATAATTTTTAGCCAACCACGGCCAAAAAGGTGTGCAACACATTGCTACATTGCAAGGAATATTCAATATCACCAGCAATGTACAAGGATGAATCCTTTCTGGCCACCAGCTGCTGGTTCTGCTTTACAACATGGGGCTAAAGCGTGCAATATGAATGGGGTGCCATCCACTGACTTGCATGCAGGTAGAGGTGTGAATTATGTGCAAGAAAAGGGGCAGGGTCTTTCTATTTTTCCAGGTCCCTGTGGGAAGGAGAAGAATTCTCAAGCTGCTAACTTTGCAGACGCTGCACAGAGAAAGCAGATTTTGCTTCAGCAAGCCCTGCCCCCAGGTGCTCCTGGTAGTATCTTGGTATGGCCGTCTCTTGAGTTGTAATGTTCTTTTATCTGCGATCTGTCCATGGGATCTGTCCATGGGTTTTGTTGTCTGGGTGTTAATTTTCCTTTTGTTAAATTCCAGCATGGACCCACTTTCATCTTCCCATTGAATCAACAACAAGCTGCTGCTGCTGCAGCCGCAGCTGCTTCTGTCCGGTCTGGAAGTGTGAAGTCTCCTGCTGCTGCAGGCAGTGCAGCCTCCTCGGGTGCCTCAAGTTCTGCTTCAATGAGTGCCACAGTTTCAGCTATAGCTGGTCCTACACCAATGAGCTTCAACTACCCTAGTCTCCCTGGCAACGAAACCCAATACTTGGCATTTTTGCAGAATGGAGCATTCCCGATTCCCATCCCGGCTCATGTTGGGGCCGCAACTGCTTATAGAGGAACCCATCCTCAGGCAATGCCTTTGTTTAATGGATCATTTTATCCTTCTCAAATGCTACATCCTTCACAGCTTCCGCAACAGCAGCAGCCATCCACCCAGACACAACAAAGCCAACAAGGACATCAAAATCCGAGCATTACCAGTGGCTCCTCATCATCCCAGAAGCATCTGCAGAATCATCAGCAGAGATTGCATGGCAGTGGAGGCAGTGGAGATGGTGGAAATCTGCAAGGTTTTCCTGGCTCTAAAAACCAGCTGCCCCATTCCCTTCCAAACCAGCAACGGCAACAGATGCAAAATCAGAACATTTCTCACCAAGCTCGTCAGCTTGAGAGTGAATTGGGTGGTGAAGACAGCCCTTCAACTGCTGACAGTCGAGTCTCCCGTCCAAATACGAGTCTTTATGGCCAGAATCTAATGGCAATACATCCAGCAAACTTTGCTTTGATGAATCCCACATCAATGGGTGGTGCCCGTAGTGCAAGTGGCAATACTGGTGAAAAGAATCCTCAGCAATCACAAACACAGGTCTCTAAAGCTGGGGCTGAACCGTCAGCCTCTCAGGCTTTTGCTATGTCATTTACTTCCATCAACGGAACCACTGCTTCCCCGGGACTTTGATATTTCATCAATTGCACAGAATCATGCTCTTCTCCAAAGTCTCCCAGAGGCAGCAAGGCATGAATATCACTTAATTGCTGCTGCCCAAGCAGCACAGCAGAAGAAGAATTACCGTGTGTCTGAAGATGCGAAAACTGGAGGAAATGACACTTCAAATGTGGAAGAAGAGAGGAAGGCCAAGGCCGGAGGAAAGGCACCATTAACTGCTGGGCAGTCAATTGTGTTCTCTCGGGCAGATTTAATGGACTCCCCCGTTTCAACAATGCCAGTCAACACTGTCATTGATAGCTCCGGCCAAACTCTTAACCTTGGGTCTACTCCTGCTCGGTCCGCCCGCTCTTTTATGTCAGCTACAATCAATGGTGCAAATGCAACAAGTACACAGCAGCAGAAGCAGCAACAATTTGTGGCTGCAGCTTCCACTCGTGGTAAAACACCAGCAACTAGCAATGGAAGTGCTTATCCCGACCACATTTCAACATCAGCCATAGCCACCAAGTTCCCTAATGCACTTTCTGCATTTCCTCAAAATTTTGTTCAAAACAGCAGTGGCCCTGCTCAATCACCCCAGTGGAAAAATTCCGCGAGGACCACCACCTCTCAAGTTCCTTCTCCATCTCTAACCCCAGCTTCATCAACCCACAAAAACCTTCCCCAACAAGGCCGAACACAGGGAGGTCACTCACAGTTATCTTTTGCGGCTATCCAAAAACCATCTGCTTCACCACAAGGGCAACCGAATCCCAGTAGTAACCAATCCCTGTCTCCTCCGATGATGGCTGGTTCTCCCACAACATCATTTTCTAAGAGTGCCGGTGGAAGTCCAAGGACATCCACTTCCACAAGTAACAAAGGTGGTCAATCTTCTACGGTATCATCTCATCAATCCAAGAACTCCGCATCAGTGCCTGTGCAAAAATCGTCTCCAGTTGGGGGGAGAAATATTCCATCAATCCTCGGTCATCCTCACAACAACTCTTCATCTAACTCTGGTACAAAGCCTCAACTATCACATCAACAGCCGCTATCAAAGCATGCATTGCAGCAGGCTCAGCTAATGTACACTAATGCTTGTATGCAAGCCCAAGCTCAACATGCGGTAAGTTCAACAAATACCACACCAACGGGTAGCGGGTTTTATCTCCAAAGACATCGTAGTGATCAGCAGCAATCACAAGGTGCATCAGCTACCCCCTCTACAGGGTTGTTGTCATTATGTTCTCCAGTCACGCTTGCCTTTACCAGCAGTCCTGATCCTGCAAAGGCAGCTGCTAACAATATGAAAGGAGGTGGCTTGACTTCACAGGGTCTTGTCCATGCCCAATTTGCTGCTGCACCACCCGCCGGAAAGCCGCATCAGATTTTGTCTGCTGGCTTCCCCTATGTTCATCCCGTTCCCGCTGCAGTTCAGGTGAAACCGGCAGAGAAGAAACAGCCTGCTGGCGAATAGAATAGAATGACGTGCCTGGTGCTTTAGACGGCAACCCCTGGCTCGGAGAAGATTGCAAAAGAATAGTAGATTGGTTTGACTGGGGTTTTTTAATTTATGAAGGGAATGAACAAGCCAAGGGAATGACGTTTTGAATACGTTCTGGCAGAATGAAGTGGTGAAAAATGTTCAAGGAAGCACGCCAGGTGGGTCCGAACCCAAATCTTTGTAAAAGGAAAAGTTGAACCAATGGGGGCAGTAATGTTTTCTACTGATTGGACCTGCTCGCCGAGGGTGTCATCTCTCTCTGTGCACTCGAGTCTATAGGCTGACAGGGTTGATGGCCAGGTCGTAATTAAATTTGATTTGTTTGGTGACGAGAGGCCGTGGATGAAAAGACATGGGTAAAGTTTGGTTCCCAGTGTTTTTTTTGAGGGTTGTGAAGATAAGATGTGGAAAAGGGAAGGAAAAAAAACTACCTTTTCTTCCTCCCTCCCTCCCTCCCTCCGGGTCAGTTATTTTCTGCACTGCTCCTATCTCTCATGGTGCTCTAATTCTGTTTTCCTGAAAGAGCATGAGGCAGCATCTTCTTCCAAATCAATATATATATATATATATATATATCTGTGCAGTGGATGGTGTATATGTACTATGTCTGGCACATATAAAAGAAAACCCTCCCGATTTTTTTATTTAATACCTGTCTTCATCTTTGTTTCCTAGTGCGATGATGTCATATTTTCATTTCTGGGGCAATTTTTTTTTCAGTAGTGTGCTAACGAGTATAGAAAATGGTGGGATTTGTTGTCATGAATTGTGGGGGGTGTTGGTTTTCCATGTTTGGTGTGTGAATTTGGTGCATAGCTATTTTTGAAACTCTTTTCGTTTAAAAATATATTAAAATAATATTTTTTTAAATATATATTATTTTTGACATAATTAAATTAAAATAGCTAAAAGCACTATTTTTTTAATTTAAAAAAAAAATAAAATAATTTAATTTATTTTTTTAGAAATGTTTTTTAAATACATTTTCAAACACCCCCTTGATCTGCACAGACAGAAGAAGGGGTGGTGGTACATGGGGGGAATTACCCGAGGAAGGTTCAACTTGAAAACAGGAGCTCCGATCCTTCTTGTCTGGTTTTTAAACGTGGTGGTGGTGGTCTCGGTGTCGGCCAAAGCTGTCTCTTAAATAAATCAAAATAATATTTTATATTTTAAAAAATTATATTTGATACTAATATAATTTGAAAATACATTTTTTTATTTATAAAATGTATACAACATCATCAACATGTAATGTCCTTGATGAATAAAATCCCCTTTGCGAAGTCGTAAAGCACTACCACATCATCAACTTTGACTGAGGAGGATGAAAGCCAGTTTGTCACTTTATGGTCTATCTTTGCTGTCAATTAAAAGGCTGTTTTTATTTGAAGATATATTGGAGTATTTGTTTTTAATATCAGAAAATAAAAACTAAAAAAAACAAATAAACCACAACGTCAAGTTGCAATTGTGGAGATGATTTTAAGAATCCAAGATAATAAAAAAATATCATAAACGAAAGATACGGTTTGCTCCCAAATTGGGCCTTCGCTTGTGGTCCCCACCAGAAGAGTGTGATGTTGCAAACTCTTCTCATCTACACGTTACACGTGTTACCCCACCTCTCTTTATTCTATTTAACGCAAGAAAAGGGCCACATCTTACAGGTAATGGAGAAGAGAGAGAGAGAGGGGAGAGGTGAAGCGGGTTCTCAAAAGTGGAATAGAAATTTTATAAAACAATGTCGGAAAATTATATGCCCATGAAAACATTATTTGTCTACTGTGCTCTAACCATGCTTTCTTATATATATATATATATATATATATATATATAAGAGAAGTTTCGAATTAATATTATTTTGATTAAAATTATTTAAAAAAAGAATTTCTAAGATATTTTTGAACATGATTGAACCAGAAGAGGCTGGTGGTTGAAGGTGATGAGAATATTTGGCCATTTCTGAATGTTCTTTGACACCTTAATTTCTGCCCCTTGTTGTTTTGAGCCCTACCTTAAGGTCCCACAAGAGAATCATTTTAAAATGGAAAGAGCAGCCACTATTTTGCTTGTGCGCAGCTATAAGATAACGTTAGTTTCATATCTGTACAATCATGTTTTGAATTTACATCAATTATTTATAAAATAATAAAATAAATATAATTTTATCTGTTATTCAGACACCTGTCAATACCTATCATTCATACATTTCAGGAGAAAGATCTTGAACATAACATTAATGATTTGCCTTATTTTATGTTCCTTCTCCTTTTAAATATGTCAAAATATGGTTTACGTGTCAGCCATTGTGACCTTGAATATTCATTAACCTGTGTTTTTTTCTTTTAGGAGGAGGTCCATAAAAGTGGTTGCATGTTCTTTCGATTTTCCCGAATCTTTTTATTACTATTTTTATCCCTCGTTTTCTAGTTAAGGATTGTTTCCTGTCTGTTTTTTCAACACAGACACGACCTATCACGGGAAACCAGCAGTCATCATGCAAAATAATTGCATTTTTTAGACTATAAAAAGATAAGTCTTATGAAAATATTTTTTTATTTAAAAATGTATTAAAATAATATTTTTATTTTATTTTTAAAAAATTATTTTTAATAACTACATATGAAATGATCTAACAACACTGAAAAATTTAATTTAAAAAAAAATTCATTTTATTTTCAAAAATGCTTTAAAAATATATTGTCATACATCCCCTTCAATAACTTAATCCATGTGATCGGTATGTCTTTATAAAATCTTTATATTTTTCTTTGTTTTTAGTATGTTTTTGTATAAAACATATTTCTTTAATATATCTTTCTATCAAGTTTTTTCTATCTAAATTGACAAAATCATATCTTCATTGGAAAAAAAAAAATACTATGAGCATACAAGAATATAATTTTATTTTAATATATATATATATATATATATATATATATATATATATATATATATATATATATATATATTTTAAAAAATAATGGTTGATTAATTTTGAAACTTTTTATTTTCTTAAAATAATTTGAGCAATTTTAAGAAATCTGTGTTATAGCTCAAGGACAATCTTGGAATGAAAAACACAATTTTGGCAATTTAGATAGAAAAAATTGACTAGATTACATGATAGAAAATCTGATACAATGTAAAATTAAAATAGATATAGTTAAAAATATAAAAAAGTTGTAATTAAAGACAAATTAAATTATTTACCCTTACAAAAGACCACGGCAGCTTGCTCCTTCAGATCCACGCACAAAAACCTTTAATAAAGATGGACAGAGACAGAGACATATTCTGAATAATCTCAGAATCCACTCCCATTCCCAGCATGCGAACCATTAAAAGCATGGATGATTGGGGCTATATAGGACCTTGGAGATGCTTGTTTTATTTATTAAGCTGACTTTTATTCCTTAAAATACGGTCAATCTATCTAAAAAAAGAGAGAATTGGCTCGATTTATTCTTATATTTAGATTTAGTAATTAATACATCCCTACCTACGACCTTAATTATTATTTACTTGTTCCCTTCAGTCTATTTTTTTATTTAATATTGTTCATAAAAGATGATAGAAATACCCCATGCAAGAAACTCAAATCCAATTGGGTTCGTTAAAAAATGGGTATATATAATAGTTAATGATTGTTTTTTTTAATTGTATGAAGTTTTTTTTATGTGAGGAAACCTACCACTGGAAAGCGCACTTTATGAGTCCAGATGAACAGATAAAATCCGGGTGAGAGGTGAGCGGATAAAATCTCAGTTGTTTTAGACTCTTACAAAGAGTGCAAACACTGATTCAAACTCGAGATTTACTATGCAAATCGCAAGCCCTTTGACATCACGCCACGCTCCTTGGTGACTCTGTATGAAGATATTGCTAATAGATTAGATTGAAATACAATCTGGAATATAAAAAACAAATAATTAAGTTCATAGAAACAAATAAATAAACTGGATTTAAACTATAAAAACAAGTTAAGCTAACTCTCAATAAAAAAAATCAGTGGTTTCATAACCATGAATATGAAATCACTCATGCCAGCAGCTAGATAACCCTCGGTATTCAGCTCATATAATCAGGAATTTCTTCAAGTTTTAAAATTTCTTCAACTTCTTAAATATTCACCAAACAGTACTTCTTCTTCCAGGTTGAAGAGATTTCATCTGCAAAAAAGTTTCTTACCATCATGTGGTACTCCTCCGAGTCAAGCTCGCACTGCTAACTACCTATCTCATCTCAAGAACTAGAAAATCCATTGAAGGTTTTTAGAGAGAAGAAAACCATCTCTGCATTAACGTCCAGTGAACGACGTCTTGAAATAAAGAGACGAGGAGCATACGTAACACGCCCATTATACATTCACTCACTGCAATCTAAGAAATTCTGAGATGGTGAATCCATATGTAGAAGACAGTGGCTAAGAGAGTGTTTGGAAATGTTTTTAGAAGTTATTTTTGAAAAAAAATTGATTTTTTTTTAAAATTAATTGTTTTAAATTTTTTTAGATCATTTTAATTTTAACGTGCTGATATTAAAATTAATTTAAAAAAAAATATATTATTTTAAAAGATTTCTAAATCAAAAATACTTTGAAAAACAATCTACAACCCAGTGACAAACCCAAAACTTGTAATTTGTCGATCACAGCGTTACATTTGAATCCGCCATGTTTAAGCACGCAAGGATCCATCACCAGAAAGTTTGTCTTGCATTTCCAAAGAATAATAACAATAAGTTTCCACTAACATTTCAACAGTTCTTACCAATGGGTGAACTACACAATAATAACTGGACATCATGTTCCTATTTTATACAAACTTCTACCAGGAACTTGCTGATGCAGACAGATTTTCGGCGACTTATGAAAGGCTGTCGCTTTAACTTCCCTAAGTTAATTGTAAAAACAAGGGAGAAAAAAAGGAAGAAAAACTGAAAATGCACGTGTCATAGTTCTTTTGGTCAAGCTCCTAATCTGAATGTGTCAAGGCTGATGCACCATTTGTCAATGAAGCTAGCTCCTTTTCCTGCTGTTTTTTCAGAAAGCTCTGTGCAGTTGAATTCACAATTTTCAAAAAGAAGTTTAAGAGCATGAGCCACACAACCGTGTTCCACATTCCAGCAAATGAAAAATTCCAGTTTTTGACCTGGGGATGAATGAACAAAGAGGGCATGTAAACAAACCTGACAATCAATGCAATATTGCTTAGAATTGAAAGCATTTAAATGCAAAAAAAATTGCACCCTACAGTCGACTTATACAAGAACCGACTAGAAGTAGCTACTGTGGTCAATCAGGATACCTTCAAATCTGAGGATGCAAGAGGTGCAGGTGCCATATATTTTTCCTTCATTGCATGAAGTTTTGCTGTGAGGTCAGGCAAAGCAGGAGCGAAACCAGGTATAAGGCTGAGTACCCAGATCAACTCATTCTCTATCCAGTTAAGAAGTTGATTGTTGCAAACAGAAATAATGAAAATTGTCTGCCAAAAAATCAATTAACCAAGAGACCAATCACAAGCAATTCAAGTATAAAGCAGCATCCAACACCAATTCAACTCTTGATTTCCATTTCCACACCATAGTTTAAAGCACAAATTCATTTTTACCAAACTAAGAAAACTACGATGGTCAAAACACCAAACAGAGAATTGAAGAAGCACATAAAACTTGTTATAAGCTGTAAATTTTTAAATGGTCTGAGAGATATAAAAGAGAAAACTTAGAAATATCACAAACCTGTATGTGGGTTTTAACAATTGCTTTTCCAATCAATGTTGCTGCAAAGAACTTCCAAAATGGAACCCCAAATTGTCCACACATAATGCCAGCAAGGTCAAATAGAGGATTTGGCACCTAAAAATAGTATAACTCGTCAACAAGTTGCACATTAATAAGTAATGAATATGGCATGAAGATATAATAATAAAGGTAGACTTGTTAGCACCAATGTCATGTATCTGATGACATAAAAGAACAGAATTACTTCGTTATTATCTTTAATGAAAAGCAAACCTCATAAATACAACGACAGCAGTAGTAGAGCCAATATTTTCCAAAAATATAATTTGTAATCTGAACAAAATTTTAATAATTGTAAGCCAGACCCATCTTTTATAAGACCTGGTATTTGCCCACATGAACACTAAAGCAATCTCAAATTATTAAGGAAATATTACACCTATGATGATAGTTAAACAGGTAAAAGGGCAATTAAATGCATGTCAGAATATTTCAATTAGGAAGAGTCGATAGGGATTTTAAAGTAGGCATGAGTACCAAGGGAACAAAAAAAAAGGCTCTCATAGAAAGATAAGAGCTATTTTCAGAAGAACAAGAAAAAACACTTGTATAAAATATGGATGGGCATTGCACTAACCGAAGCAAGCACTAAAATCGTGAAGAAGTTCAAATGTTGAGAATGGGTCAGAAGCCAATGTTTGATTGCTGTGAGGCGAGTAGCTATGATTCCACTATTTTCATCTAAAGAAGCATCCAATTCTTCCATGGCATCCAACTTGCTACCTGATATACGTGCTGCTCAAAGAGATGTAATCAATTTTCAAGAACAACTATGTTGAGAGATTACCGTACAAAATCAAAATCAATGTTCTGCAAACTCCCACTCTCACCAAAGAAAACAGATAGAAGAAACAGTAATCTCATAAAGGTAAAAAAAAGGGGAGAGAGAAAAAGAAGCAGATATGCACTTGAGAATAATAACCCATGATATGTTTTCTTTTTCTCTTTCGACATCTTGATATTGAGGTGGATTTGGTTCAGCCGACTCCTACTAGCTGGGATTGAGGCCTTGCTGCTGCTGTTGTTGATAACAGTAATAGAAAACTGTTCGGTCATAAACAGGGGTAGCATGGGGAAATCCGAGGTTATATTTCTTGATACTTGTACCCTACCCATTACCCATCGAGTAATAAATTTAGACACCCATAAACTATTCATTGGATTTTGGTTATCTGTATGGGTATCCATTATCTGATTATTATTTATGATTCAATAAAAAATAATCAAATTTAAATTATAAAATTATAAATATTATGTCTTATATCAATATTAAGATATGTTTATATCATATTGTATTAAAAAACAATCTAAATGATCTACATATATATTAATATTGTATAAATATATATTTCAGGTGAGATTTGGACAAGTTTCGGGTCAGGTTTGACAATATTCATACCTTACCACCCACTACTCTTTAGGTAAAGTAGCAATCCAAAAAATACCCATCTATTCGAGTCGGATTTGACAATATCCATACCTTACCACCCACTACCCGTTAGGTAAAGTAACGATCCAAATAACACCCATCTATTCAGGTCACTAGTTTATCAGGTTCGGATAAATTGTCACCCCTAGTAATAAATAGGGTTTAAAGATCCTAGGTTTCACATAATCTCAAAAGTGGGAAAAACAAAATAGTCCTCTGTATCATCTGTGAAGAAAATCATGTCTGATACCCCAAGCTATCATATTAATCCAGACATTCAATCTGATAGTATGACATCAAACTCAGTGCAATAGATTGTCACAAGATCAGAAGATAAGCATTTCATTCTAGGCAATCCGTAACTACATAAATGTATTACCAATGCAGAAACTTGTCACATACCTGCCCTTGAGATAAAATAAGGAGGAAGCTCCCCAAGTGCAGTCCCAACACCCCACAAAATAGCCTCTATCTGGACCTGGAACAAAATGCTGCTAAGAGGAACTCGCAATCCATGTGAGAATGGAAAACACTGGGTCCCCAAACTCCTGGCAATCTTTTCCAATCCATGAAGGACCTCTTTTCAGCTGTATTGTATCATATGGAGCACTCTTTAAATCAACTCGGCCACATTGCATTGCCTTGATTGTGAACAAGGCAATGTGAGGACCCAAATAAAGAACAAAAGTATGCAAACCAGATCCTGAAATAAAATTTTAATAAACAAACAAAAGAAAAGATAAGTGATCAAGTTCGGTAAATTGCAGATCTAAATTAATTAATGTGAAAGAAGCCACAACAATAGACCAAAAATCATGTGAGAGTTAACTGACACACTTTACAAAACACAGGGCACAGCCTAACTACCATGCAACTAGAGTTTATCAGGCAAGGATAAAGAGGATGATAACGATATAGGGTCCCTTGCCTAACTACAATGTTGGGTTTTATGATTTGAAAACCACTGAATATAAAACTAAGAAAAAAATTGTACTTAATTGATTTATGTGGCGAAAACATTATCAATAATGAAATGCACCAAAAGTTGCCTCTAGATTCAAAGCACTCATATAGTTGCTGGCCCTCTTCACTGTTCCCAATGCCAGAGTTTTTTAATATTCATTGAAGTAAATTTCGCTCACCAAGACCGATAGATGATGCAACACCAAGGGCAATCCACCACAATCCAAATTGCAAATAATTAGAAAGTTCCTCAACATGCTGCAGAAACATGACACAACAAGTAATCAGCATCCCACTCTGTAAATTTGTAAATGGAGTGGTTAATGATAGAACAATATGAGTAATCACAGTGTGCGGGACAAACAAATATGCAGGTCTTAGTATATTCACATGAATAAGAAAAGGTTTAACCATGGGGAACACTATAGTACCATAGCAGTAGCAATCCCAGAACAAACAAAACATGACCTTTCACTTATCATTTCATTCATAAGACCATAGGTTTAAGTGAACTTAAAGCACCTACAATTTTCTATATGCTGCAATACCTTTTCATGAGGGCCATCAATGGTCACAAGCACAATTCCAACAGCCGCTATCACTGTGCTCAATAGCATTAGCCAACCACCTTTAGCCAAAAGGTAGAATACTGATCTCTTACAATACTGAACCATAGCCAAAACAAAAAACTTCAATGTTTTGAGAGGCTGTCCAGTCAGTGTCAAATTCTCTAGTTCCTGCTGATGTCTTTCGCGAAGGCCTGCAAAATACAGCAATTCTCTCAGGGCCATAGAGTTTAGCAGGTACAAAAATTCATTCCTTCAAAACTTCATATTTTATGGCGTTCCTGGTTTTCCTCTTCAACCAGAAGCACGCCAACAAATATCAGAACGAGCTCACTCTATCATACAAATTTTCTACTGTCAGCATGCTGAGCTAAATTAAATAACCCACACGCTCACCTAATCGTTTCCACCTTGTTCCGCCAAAAAACAACAACAATAATAAAAAAAACTTCATTACATGGAAACCTCGAAAAACTAAAGCACAAAATGCTCAAAACTGAAAATTTTCTTTTGCAGTTAGATCATGGATCTGCTTGCATAGAAAATCCAAAGGGCTCAAATCGACCTAAAATTCATAGCAGTTGAATTCACTTATTATTTTTTTTTAAAAAAAAAGGAAAGACGGGACTTGAAATCGAAATCATGACATTGAGAGCGGAAAGAGAGCGATGAAGTATCTTGCCTTCCATAGAAATGTCCATGTTTTGAGAAGAAGAGGCCATTGCTTCTTTTGCCAGACCCCATTACCAGCAAAACATGCTCCAATCAAAATCACAGGGAAAAAAAGCCCTCCATCTTCGTCTTCTTCTTAATTATAATTAAATGATAAAAAAAATCCCTCCTATTAATACAAATAACAATTAACAGAAGGTGTTCTAATTTCTGTGATGATAATTATCCCAAAATTAGAACAGGAAAGTTTTTTTTTCCGGTGAAATAATTATATAGAGGCAGCTATATAATAATAAACTAATAATATTAAAGGTTAGAATAATTGCAGATCTAAAACGAAAAAAAAAAAACGGCAAGAAAGGAGTTTGCTTTGCGTGGAGATCTCTTCTCTTGGTCAGTGGAGCATTAACCGTGCCTTCTCTATCAGATAAGAGAATCCGCCGTCGCAAGCCACCAAAATAGTTCTCTCTCTCTCTCGTTCTTAAGTTTCAATAGTCGATAGATTAAAAATAAAATGTTGAATTTTGTTTTCGGATGTCGAAGTTGCTTTAATTTAATACCCCGGGGAAGAACAGAGGATAAAATTATTCCAGCATATACCCCCATGCCATTTAAATAACAAGTCAAAGAATAGAAAATGCTTAAATAATATTAGGTTATATAATTATATTTTTAGTTTTTAAATAGGTAAAAGTAAAATATAAATATTATTAAAATTAATTTAAAACCAATATAAACCTCGTACATTCATATAATTACAATGAATATCCAAATAAACATTCAAAATTAAACAAGTGAGATATAAATGTTTAAGACTTTTAACTAATAAAATATAATTATAACTAAAAACTCGATTCATGCTACCCCTTATCATTTCTAATTACTCCAATCTTTTCATGTGAAAAAATGTAAATTTAAAATTTAGAAAAAATTGTTGTGAAAGATGATGGTATGGTAATTGTTGCAAATCTTTTGCTTTCCTGCCTTTTCGAATCTCATGAGGTGATAGAAAGTAAGACTTTCACGATTTTTTTAATTTGAAAATGAATAAAATAATGATAACGTTAGAGATAAAAAAAAATATAAAAGATAAAAGATACATATAAAAAAAGCTATGTGCTTAAATTATGGGAAACTCCAAATCAAATCAGCAGTGAAGCCATGCAAGTCAAGAAGTAGAAAACATGGAAGAAGTCTCCAATGACAGCGTAAAATAAAAACAAGGATAATTCATTTGGTTGGGTG
>CM054989.1:4423749-4583733 GCA_029030765.1 Salix suchowensis
TATCCTCCCAGATTAATGCTCACTACGGCCAGTCTAGTCAACGATATTGATTGGTTTACGCGGTTCCACCTGGAAACAAAAGCCATCACATATACAAATGACTTATTTTTAAAAATATTTTTTATTTAAAAATATATTAAAATAATATTTTTAATTTTTTAAAAATTATTTTTGATATAAACATGGTTTAAAAACATTACAAAAATTAATTTAATAAAAAAAATAAAACAATTTTTTTTTATGAAAATATTTTAAAATATAATGTCAAACAAGGTTTTAGTGTTTATATTTTTAAAATTTTAATTTAAAATAATAAAAATAAAAATAAAAAATTATTGTTTTTTCAAAAGTGTTTTTAAAACGCAATATGATACACTGTTTTAGTGTTTATAAGAAATTTCTTTTAAAAACTATTTTTGAGATGATTTTAAAACAGTTATTTTAAATTAATTTTTTTGATGATTTTAGTTTATTTTAATATATTAACATAAAAAATAATTTTTGAAAATAAAAAATATTATTTTATATATTTTTATACAAAAATCATATCAAACACATTCCAACAGTACCTTAAACTTTAAAGTCCCAGCACTCTGGCACTCTTCAATTAACTCTTTTTTTTTTTTTTGTCACATTCCTGCTTATACAAATTTTCCAAATGCCACGTGCCCGGGACACACTAGTTATTTTGCTCCATGGAAGATGTTGTATGTTATTGCATTCCAGTAATATTTTTATCTTTCAATTTCAATTTATTTTTTATATTTCTATTGTTTTGATTTAAAAAATAAAATATCTTATTTCAATTTATTTCTAAACAAAACTATATTATGGAAAAAAACAAAAACATGAATTTGAACAGTATTATATTACTTTAGCTCCAAAATTTTAAAGTTGTTATTTAATTTATTTTTCATTTAAATTTAATTCATGTTATGTTTATTAATATTTTTATATTAAAAATAATTATAGAATTGATTATTTTTTTAAATTTTCACCTCCTTTTTGTTTTTTGATATACCATATTTGGTACCCGATCCTTTTTATTAGAATCTGTTTTGTTTTTAATACCTTTCTTAATTGAGTTTATTTTTCACTTTCATCAATCAATATTTTATTTTATTTTTATATGTCAAATCTGATTTGTGTTATCTTTATTGTTATTTATTTTGCGGTGGTAATTTTTTTAGATTTTTTTTATTTTATAATATTGTATTGTTATTATTATTTTAATCCCACATTTAATATTTGATTGGATAGGAATAAGTTTCATGATTTTTCTAAATTAGATTATTATAGTCTAACACTTTGGATCACAAGTATAGAGAGTTAATGTAACTTGACATCACCATTTTTATATTAATTTTATATTTTTTAAAATTTATTTAAAGAGCTTTGTGGTTTTTTTCGTTCTCTTTTTTATTGGGTATGACACTAACCCGAGTTAGCTCAACTCTTGTTGCTCGTGTTACAGGTCTATCATGTACAAATTAAACTGATGATTTTTTTATATTTAATCTTTTTATTTATTTAATTTATTGAGTATTGAGCTATATTATTTTTTATATTCTCTTAAAATTACCAGGATTATTATTTTTTTATTTAGTTCATGAGCTATTGTTGTCTTTTTCGATCATCTAATTAATATAAAACAATTTATTTAATCTAGTTGATGGGGCCGTGTAGGTGGATGGGTTAGGGTAGGCAAACAATTCAGCTGTCAACATCGAATAATGCTAAACCAAACAAGCACATGCTTCCATGATCCATTCAATCCAGATTTGGCAATTTAACTCAAAATATTTGCTGCCTACATCCGCCGGCACTCTCTTGTTCTTCTCTCTTTCTCTCATCTTCCAAATTACTTGTGTTAAGCAACACGCCCGATTTAATATTACCAGAAAAAAAAAAAGAATTTGTCTAAAATATCAATCATTGAATATTTTTTTTATACATGATCATAGACGAGGCAATGCATGTAATTACTAGTGCAGGTCCTGGATTTTGTCACAGAGGATATGTCAATCGACTATGAGGGGGTGCAGGTAGTGGTTCGACGGCAGTGCTGTTAATTTTATTTTGTTTCGGTTGAAATGGTCAAAAATTATGTATCAATTAAAAAAAACAAGATAAAACAACACATTTTTTTTTATCTTACTTAAAATTTTAGGTGGAATGTTTTGGTTTTGTTTCGCCTGTTTTGTTTCGGTTAAATAATATTTTTTTTTTAATTTTATGAGGAGTTTTTTGACATATTTATATATATTATGTTAAAATTTTAGAGCAATCAGAGAATGTAATGACTTTGCGAGATTGATGATGTCATTCTTGTAATATTATATATGTTTATAATTTTGTACATAAAAATCATTTTATTGTGTTTTTTAGATTAAATTACACAATTCTAAATAATTTTAGTTTTGGATTTGAACTATTTTTTAATTATATATATATACACATAAACAATACAACCTTGAAACGGTATGCCGAAATGCTTCAAAACTAAAATATTTTGTTCCAATTGAAAAAACAAAGTATTAATCAAAACAGAATTGACAACCTTGGTTTAGACGTGAGCCAGTTTACCAGGGGCTACTCACATGATCACACCATGTAGAAGGTCGGTGTCTTGGAGTTGTTTAACATTGTGTTTCAAAAACGTTTTAGAAAAAATAAATTTTTATTTTATTTTAAATTAATTTTTTTGTTGGTATTTTTAGATAATTTCATGTGTTGATTTCAAAAATATTTTTTTTTTTAAAAAAAATATCATTTTAATACTACTTCAATTATACTCAAAAACAATTAGTGAGGTGAGGTGAGGTGAGGTGAGGTGGGCCTAAAACTAATATGGGTGTGATTAACCGGCGTAGTCATAGAATCGTGACAGCTGGGAGAAACAATCACCTAATCACCTTGGAGAGTACTTCTCAAGCAAAAATAAATTGATTTGAGAGTGGTTTTAATTTTTCATTTATAAATATATTAAATTAATACCTTATTTATTTTTCATATCAATATATCAAAAAATATAAAAATACTAAATAAATCATTTAAAGCAAAAATTAATATTCAAAAAAATTTAAAAGCACTTTTTAAATGCTTCCCAAACAACTTCTAAGATGAACATGTTAAAAAATAATATAAATTATATTTTGGGATCCAATAACTTAAGTTTTCATGTGATGTAATTTTTTAACATGATATTAGAGTCTTATAGTGATCATAAGTTCAAATCTCATCAATCTTATTTTATTTGATAAAAATTAAATATAAAATAGTCTGTATCTGTGTGCAAGTTTCAAACTCAGAGTGTTTTGATTTGAGAGGATATTAAAGAATAATATAAATCATATTATATTCCAAAACATTATCTAATAATTTAAATTTTTAGATAAAACAGTTACTTGACATGATAATTTTAGAAAATCATGTAACATTGCAAAATTTCCAGGGAAGCAAGAGGATATAAATAGAAGATGAGATAGAGGCACACGAGCAATCAATCAAAAACGACATAAACACTTGCAAACTACAAACAATAATTGATCAAGACTCATAAAATGAATGTAGATTCCTTGATCATATGAATTGTTAAGTTGTATTTTGCATTCAAACATTCAAGCAATTTAATTATCTATCGAGTTTAAATTTGTTTTCTGCATGGAAAAAGAAAAATCATGAAATTTTAAACATATTGTTAAATGTTTGAAACTATAAATCTGAAATTATACGAATAGTGTAGTGTGATGATTCAAATAGAACAAGCAGTGCTGAATATCAATGTTTTTGCCTTTCAAAAGAGACATGGTGCGGTGGTTAACCTCAACGGTTTTTTTCAGGGGTAAAAGTTCTAGGGTTAAAAGACATTTTTTTTAAGGTTGATGGTTTAATTATATTTTCGTTTGACTAATTTTTATGGACACAGGGATAAAAATTCAAGAATTTTATCAAGATACACATAAATTAATCTGAATACTAAATAAATATAAAAGATAAAGTTTGTGTGTGTGTGCGTGTGTGTATATATAATAGGCGTGGAGTATTCACTCTGCTGCATTGTAGATTGTGAGTGTAGCCACTGTGGATTGTAATAGTGTATTTTTGGGTCGGTGTGGTTCTCGATTCATTCAGTTTGGTTGGTTTGCCAGTTTTCCTATTTTTTTATCATTATTTGCACAGTGAAATAGCGCTTTTAGCCCTCGAAAAAGACAAAAATCCGGTTATGGGTGGAGGGGCTCCGCGGTAATTGCACAATTTTGGACCGGACCAGTCCGGTCCGTCTACCTTTTGATTATTTTATATTTTTTCAGAAATGGCTAATTACGAAGATAGGCCTCAATAAGACAAAATTGTTGACTTAGGCACAGGGGTACACCGGTAATTGACCACACTTTTTTTTTCTTTATACTGTCGGAGCGTGTGTCACACGCGGCCGACAGTATTCCGCCTCACGCCCTCTTTAAGTGGCGTGTGAGTGGTTATGGAGTCGCCGGAGATGATCTATCGGTGTCTCAGTCGATGCGCCTCCGCTTGGTCTTCCTCCAGGTGCAGCACGTTTTGTCCTACGATATCCGTGGACACGGCGGTGGCTGGTTAAAGCCATTGCATCCGTTTCTCTCCTCCTGCACGTCAAAGTGCAGGAGAGTCCCCCAGTTTTAATGCCTTTTTATTTCGGTCCCTGTACTTTTAATTTTGTTTATGGTCCTGATTTTTATTATATAAGTTTTGATTTAGTTCGATTGGGTCCTTCGATTGAAATTAATTGAATGTGCAATTTTCACTTCGATCCTCCTTCTTTCAATTTCTGGATTGGGTTTAAATAACTCAATAAATTCGGTACAACAGTTTCAATTTTTCCAATTTCTGCAGGGGGTTTATCTTGCACGAGGAGGGGAGTCTGGTGCTGATTCCTTGCAAGCAATTAACAAGGTCCTGTCCAAGTTTGCATGATCTATCGTGTATTGGATGTCTGATAAACTCTGATTAGCAGGCTGTAGTAGTTCTTTTCTTGATTTCTTGGTGCCTTGAAGAAGCAAGAGATTTACACTTGGAAGTATAATTAAAACCCAACTACAAGGTATTTGATTCGCCAAATTCATAGCAGAGATCTGCAGCATGTTCCTCTTGATCACTACCAGATTTAATCCAGGTCACAAAACCCTAGTTCTAACTATCAATTATACATATATAGAGAGCTCAAAATAGTAGGGGACATTGCCAACTAATTAGCTTTGGAACTTCCGACCTACAGCCTACGTAGTTATAAAGAAAATGGCAAGGTATTAACCCAATAAACTGCCACAGATTTGTACCTTTGCTAACAATAATCCCCCACTTTCAACATATCTTGAGCTTGGACATCTTTTTTATATAAGCATTTACTAGTTACAAGCGAGAATAGGAAATTATAATAATTGTTGAAATTAGCTTTGAATAATCTTGCCAAGAAAGTGTGCAAAAACAGAATCAAAATCAAATATGGTTAGGCTAAAACTGGGAATTTTGCTGTGTTTAGAAGATAGCTTGTGAGGGAAGCTTGGAAAAGCAGCATAATTAGAGAAATGGGTTACCACAATTACACCTTTAACAGCTGGAGAGACTATATTCACAATTACTTTTGAATGGGATGAAAACATGGGCCTTCCTGGGGCTATCATCATTAGAGGAATGTTGGATGCATGCATTTTTTGTCAATTCGCAATCAGCAATTCAATTTCACCATTTTAACAGACCCCAGTACTGAAAAAAGATTGCCTCTTTTAAGTCTAGACATCTATGTTCCTAGAGATGAACGGTTTTTGGCATTTGAAGTTTTCAGATTTTCTTGCCTAACGCTCTGAAATCCCTGATTCAGATATTGTTCCCGGAGATCAAATCTTTATGTGACGAAACTATTAACGAGTTTGACACCTTTGAAGATGTACTCAACTTTTATGAAGGGGGGGATTAAGCTACCAAATAACTCCACTCTTTGTAAAATAAGGGATCACATCCCCTGGGAGATGCTCAAGGAACTTGCTCGTAATGATGGAGAGCGGTTCCTCATATTCCCAAAGCTTGATGCTATCAAAGGTGAACTAAAGAAATTTTTTTTCTCCCAGTTCCCTTGCAATAATTAGAATTTCACTTCATATATACATTATTTGGAAATCTGAGGTTTTTATGGTATGGTTTCAGCGGACAAGTCTACTTGGCGGACAGATGAAGAGTTTGGACGGGAAATGCTTGCTGGAGTCAACCCAGTCTTCATTAGTCGCCTCCAAGTAAAACACAACTTGTATTAGAATACCTGATGATTATTTTTTATGATCTTTAAATCTTGATAGATTAGTAAAATATACCTGCAGGAGTTTCCTCCAGCCAGCCAGCTAGACCATAAAGTATATGGAAATCAGAACAGCTCCATAAGAACAGAGTTAATAGAAGAGAACATGAATGGCCTAACCGTAGATCAAGTACTAATCATGATTCATTTCTATCACGTCCTTATCTATAGTATGAATTCATCATTAGAATCAAGGAACACCCAGGTTGTCATCCTGAAAAATGGATGTTTCATTTATTTTTTTCTGATTTAGGCAATGAAAAGCAACAGGCTGTATATACTGGATCATCATGATGCATTGTTGCCAAACTTGAGGCGAATAAACTCAACCAGCACTAAGACTTGTGCCTCTAAAACAATCCTGTTGCTTCAAGATGATAGGACATTGAAGCCGTTGGCAATTGAGTTGAGTCTACCACATCCACAAGGGGACCGTTTTCAACCCAGCAGAACATGGTGTTGAAGGCTCAGTATGGCAACTGGCCAAAGCTTATACTGCTGTAAATGATTCTAGATACCACCAGCTTATTATCCACTGGTATGATTCCAAATCAAAAGGGCTTCATAATGGCATAACTTGAATCTTGTTCTACTTTGAATTCACCTGACTGACTCTGCTCATGTTTGCAGGCTGAACACTCATGCTGTAATAGAGCCATTTGTGATTGCCACGAACAGACAATTGAGTGTTCTTCACCCCATAAATAGGCTTTTGCATCCTCATTTTCGTGATACAATGAGTATAAATGCCTTGGCCAGGCAGATCTTCACCAATGCAGATGGAAATGTCTTCTTTTTTTTACAAGAACTGGGTTTTCACTGAGCAGGCACTTCCTGCAGATCTCATCAAAAGGTAAAGCACCGAATCTTAAACCATAAAATACTCTCGTATCTTACTTTTTATAGAAAGAAAAACTAAAATTTATCCAACTTCGCTATCATCAAGAGCAATGGCAGTTCAAGATTCAAGCCAGCCACATGGCCTCAGACTTCTGATAGAAGATTATCCCAATGATGTTGATGGGCTAGAAATCTGGTCAGCAATTGAAAAATGGGTCACGGAATATTGTGCTTTCTACTATCCCACAGATGATTTGGTGATAATGAACTCCAATCATGGTGGACAGAGATCTGTAATGTAGGCCGACCATGGTGACAAGAAAGATGAAACATGGTGGCCTAAGATGCATACATTAGCTGATGTCACACAAACATGCACCATTATCATATAGATAGCCTCGACCCTCCATGCAGCTGCCAATTTTGGGCAATATCCATGTGCTGGCTACCTCCCTAACCGCCCCACCATAAGCCGTCGATTCATGCCTGAGCTAGGGACCCCTGAGTACGATGAGCTTGCGGAAAATCTAGATGTAGCCTTCCTGAAACCAATCATTTCCCAGTTACAAACCCTAATCGGTGTATCATTGGTTGAGATTTTATCAAGAAACTCGACTGATGAGGTTTACCTTGGACAGAGAGATACTCTCGAATTGACTTTAGATAGTGAACTACTGGCAGCATTTGAGAGATTTGGAAGAAAGCTGGTAGAAATTGAAAACAAAATCATGGATATGAACAATGACAAGAGATGGAAAAACAAAGTTGGGCCTGTACAAGTTCCTTACACTTTACTCTTTCTTAACACCACTGATTACACCGGCAAGGGCATTCCTAGCAGTGTCTCAATCTAATGCACTGGATCAAACCAGTAATGCACTCGTATTTTTTCAGGCATGGTAGTCAAGTAAAAGGCGGTCAAATAGTATTTTTTGCGTTCAGATTTTTCCTTCGTTGATGATTTGGGTCGAAAGTAAGTGTATCTCTACAAATAGCAGGAATTATGTAGTGTGCGCCTTTCTCCATGTGAGAAATATATTTATATACATTGAGCATTGAGCAGAAATCCATATTTTAGGCAAAATGCCAGTTGAAACCATTCCTTCGACGACAAATTAAGTCATAAATGACAAATCCCTGTGCATGCTAAACAAAGAAAAATAATGGCTAATTGATTAAAAGAATCACTGGCAAATCAGTCTCTAAATTCTAATTTCTATGATAATTCGGTTGGTTACTTCATTTTTATCTTTTCGCCTACTTTTTGTTTCTCTCTCTCTCTTATGATTTTGATTGCATAAAAAAAATGCCTCGTCAAGAAACATGTCAGCATTTCTATAAAATTATGAGATAATCCTTTTTTTTTTCAAAATAACACATGTTGTATTTAAGGGAGTGTTTGGCTCTGCGGTGAGTTCTGCAGTTGAGGTTCATCGCATAGCCAAAACATTTAGTAAAAGTTTGTACTACAGTTTTGACTGTGGATCCCATCTAAAACTATGGTTCAACTGCAATTTACAAAAAGCATTTTTTAGATGCTTTTCGCCTAGTACAGATGGCATACTGAACACTGTGTTCAATTGCTTCATACACGACGAGAAAACATCGGGGAATAATAATACAATGGGAACTGAGGGGGAGGAGATGCAGATGAGAGCATGAGAATAATACATGGGGAACAATGTTTTTATAGTATCAATCACAAAACATTAAGTTGAGAAGATTGAAGGTTTTAATTAAGTGCAATGACTTAATTATACTTTAAATCAAGGTTGTCAATACCGTTTCGGTTGCCGTTTTGTTTTTTCTATTGATGCGGAACATTTCGGTTTCAGAGCGTTTCGGCTTGCCTTTTCGGGGCTGTACTGTTCATATATAATTAATTAATTATATATATGAAAAAACTTAAAAAGCAAAAAAATTAAATATAATTTTTATTTTTTATAAAATAAAAGTTAACAACAATTTTATTTTTTTATAATATATATTTTTTTAATTTTTATTATTTTAATTTTCACATTTTCAATATATATTGTGAACCGCCTACAATATATTGAAATCAGATATTATATATATATATATTGAAAAGAAAAAAAAGAGTAAAAAAAAAAATTGAAATCCTTTAGATTTGGCTAAGCTTGATCCGCATGTCAATCTCCTATTTGCTTAGTCCTTATATCTCCTAGATCAACCACTACCATATAATCTCAAAGCCAACAAAATTTACAAGATTAGGCTTCCTACTTTTTCAACGAAGACACAACACATCAGAAGAGAAGCTTCAAGTCTTCAAACTCCTCCTCCTCCTTTTTAATGGCTTCGAAGCAGTGTGATTCATGGCTCATGCAAGTTAGCAACAACAATGTTTGGTGAGTTTATACGTTGGGCTAGGAGAGAGGAGCATTGGCCGAGTATCAACCACTCTGTCCTACCAGGTAGCGACTATCAGCTATCTTGGGCAAGAATAATAAATTAGATCGCTAGAATAAAAAGATTAACCGACTATACAACACATAAACTTACTTCTAAATTACTTTGATTTTTTTAGCATCATCAATATACAATTTATCATTAGGTAGCCTAATCAAATGCTAAACAATAACTTATTTCTCATAAGAAACTCCTTGATAGATTTTTCCCTTGCATCGTAATGTTTTTCGAAGACAAACATTCCAAATGATTTTAAAACTTTTGTACTGTTATGTTAGTCATGCATCAACGAATATTGTTTTCGTTTTCAAAACCAGTTCTTTGTATTATTTTTTTCAAATATTTTTTTTCGGGATAGCTTTTCATTTAATAGAACGTGAAAGCCAACACTTTCTAAACCAACAAAACCGAACGCATTAACCATCTATTAGTTGACCCGGTAATCTTGGAATTAAAAAGTTTATTTTTATAATTTCAGGTTTAAGTTATGTGGTTGTTAATATAATAATCATTAAAATTTTATATAATTATTAATTTCAAAATTTATAAAATTAATCAAAATACATGCAAACTGATCCGAACAACACGTAAATAAAAGGAAACAAAAAAAAAAAGGAATGCATCTGTTTATTGCATCACTTCTAATCTGTATAGCGCGTCCATAACATGAAGCGAGGTCGTTAATTATGCCAGAAGGCCTAATCGTGGGCAAAAGTGGACGGCCTGAATGATTCTCAGGTTTGATTTCAAGTTGGTGACTCTAGTTATGGGTTTCCTAGAGAAGGCCTGTTTCTGGAAGCAAACTGCGGGTCCAGTAAGCAACTCGGATCAAAATGAGCTCTAACCTTTGATTTGCAACGACCATTCAATCGGTTAGTTAATCTTTATCTGGAACTGGTGTACAAATTTTAGGACAGCATTTGACTATAATGTAATTAATTAAAATATTGCATTGAAATGTTTGGCAATCAGGCTTTATTCGGTTGTTGGAAATTAAGTGTTTATGTCTAAACGTTGAACTGGTTAATCGTACCCTCTCTTTTTAGGTAAATATTTATTATTTGATATAAAATAAAAATGAAATGATATTGTTTATAGAATCAAATTAATAAACTAAGCAGAAGCACATGGTCGTATCAAGTGTGAACTGAACTCTCCACAATTATATAACCTAATGATGCCATTCAGGCCCAGACCTTATCGCCAGCACCACCAGACAGCAACGATAATTTGGAGGATGGGTACAAATTTCTACGTGGATCACATTTTAATTTTATGCTCAGAACAAATTTTGACTTCTTTATCCACCTGTTTAGTTGATTGGGCTTGATTTAAAAAAAAAAACATTAAAATAATAATTTTTTTTTAAATTTTTATAAATTATTTTTGACACTACTCCATTTCACAAAATATTTATAAAACAATTTAAAAGTATTTATTTTTTATTTTAAATTAATTTTTATATATTTTTAAATTATTTTAATACAATGATACCAAAAATAATTTATAAAATAATTCAAATATATTTCTAAATAAAAATAATAATTTTAAAAATAACATCAAGAAAACTCCAAAACATAAGCCTCAAATGCCCGCTCTCCGGTGACAACCAAAAACGTGGGTGATGGAACTACGTCCACAGAAAAAACACTGTGCCGTCTCAGTGTTGTAAAAGGCTGAAAGCTACCTCAATCGTTGATAGATGCTTCTCGAAAAGCTGGGCCATTGTTTTTTTTGTTTTTAATCCAATGGTTTGGATTAGACCTAATTCTCTGTTTGTTTGTTTTTGTTTGTACCGCGTGCGTGTAATGAGTGGAGTTCATAGTCGGAATTGTTTTGAAGTTTCTTTAAATTATTTTCATCAACCAATCCAATTCAGTCGAGACCATATAATTCATAAACAGTTAATCTAGTTTAAGAAGATGACAATGAGAGTTGACCACCAGGATGGATGGTCATTACACGGACGAACCATTTACACGCGTATGATACATTAATTAACAACACATTTGCAGTGACGATATGCACAGCACATGAAATTTGATATTTGAAGATCACCAGCCCAGTCCTTGAAAAAGAGGTCTTGGTAGGTTGTCTTCTTTAGGCTCCAACGGTTGTAGCCGTGAGGACGGCATCCATTTCACTCCGGCTGCCGCTGATCCTCTGATCACCGCTTTCCGTTTCTCTTGCCCAGATCTCTGGAATTACCTGAGCTAGGTTGTGGATATGTTCCAGCACATAATCTGCCTCTTTGCTCCTCACCGTTTTTCCAACCTGCATCAAGACACACTGGTATTAGACTCCAAACATTTATTTAAAAATGTAAATTTAGCGATCACGATCACGATCACGATCACGAAAGGGAAGCCATTCGCTTCTCTGTCACAGCTCTAATGCTGTTTTCCTCGCTTTTCAATTGCTTTTTTCGATGTGTGGGGCAAATTAAGCACCAGCATTGATGCATTTGCCCTTTGGCGAATGAAATGGCGGCACGCGAAATACGGTTACTCGGGACACTTGATTTCATGGACGCGTGTTGACCCCACAAAGTCAAGGGTCTGAGCTTTCAGGCCTACCAACATTTTCCTCTTTTTCCCTTGGTTGTCAAACTCTGATTCGCTTAACAGGTGTTTAGACCGGCTAGCTCGGGGTTAAAACTGTCTGAATAGATTAAAATTTCAAGCTGAAATATGACCGGAGTAAAATTCATTCACATTTTTTAAAAACAATATTTTGATTTTTTTTAAATAAATTAATTCGAGCTAACACTCCTAACCTTGATCAAATCTTTTACCCAAACCGGGCTTTAATTATTTTGTTCTGTCATGATTAAAATTTGGAAAGGCTGCCGGATTTCTGGTTTCAAATTTCAGTAGCCAGAGACAGGTTGGATTTAACAGGGCGAGGTAAAAAATTTCGTTGATTCGTCACAAGGGGATTGATTAGTAAATTTACCAGAGCAGTACGGAGCCCCAAGCCTTTCCCTGCTGCCACGTTGCGCACGTTGTCATCCAAAAACAGCTGCAACAGCATAGCAGAAACGCGTTTCAGAATTATTTTTTTAGCACCAAACAAAAACTCGTGGAGGAAGAAAGCTAATCAAGCAAAAGAACCCTTGAGAAAGGGTTGCTTACCGTCCGGCGAGGATCGACATCTGCAACACGAAGAGCAACTTTCATGGCATCTACTGAAGGCTTGAGAAGAACAGGGAACTCATCAGGACTTGTCGATTTAGACAGGTTTGGATTCATCGTCTCAAAACATATGATCTGATCAAAACAGTCTTCTATTCCTAACCTTTTCAGGGCCATGATCGCGTGACTTCTATCTGAATTGGTGAAGATCTGCAGACAAAAATATTAAACGATTAATTAAATGGCTTGGATGCGTGAACAATAAGACAACGTTTTTTTTTAATCACGAACACCAGTTAAATTTATGGCTCTGTTGTGTGTTTTCTGATTGAGGCTTACAATTTTCCTTTGAGTGATGCTGCGCAAGAGGTTACGTAATCGAGAATCTGGCTTGATCAAATCATAAGGCAATCTTCCGTGCACGAAACTGTTGATAAATATATATATATATATAGTTAACAAACTGATTCAAGGTTTTTCTAGTCCTGAAATGGGAACAGTATCTGATATTAAACAGTTTGAGTTAGGATTTTGCTAACCTGTGATAATCATCAGCATCAATGCCATAGCCTAGCACCTGAAATATAAATTTAAGCCATTAATAATAAAACAAGGAAAAAAAGAATGGATCATATCAAGTCTTTGTTAAAGTAATTACTCGCAGGCCAGCGAGCGAGCTGCCGTAGGACTTGAAGAGCTCAACTCGGAGACTTGGAGCTTTGTTCTCTGGAATCCCACATTTCTCGACAAGAAATTCTACATATAAAGAAGGAAAGATCATACTAATCAATGCTTAAAAAAACAACCAATCATTTATTAATTTTAGTTTTGATTATGTGAATAATTGGAAAATGGCATGTACCATCAATATTTTTTCTCAGAGCTTCAGCTATTCCAAGCTTAGAAGAATATAAAGTGTCATCCAAATCTGTTTTAAAAAAATTACAGTCCAAAACAATGTGATCAGAGAGCTTGGACATGATAGAATGAAGAACTGTAGCATAATAGGAAGAAAAAAGTACCAAAAAGGAGGCAATCAAAAGGAGAGCTTGGATTGCAAGAACTTTTGCTGCAATAATCCATGGCTGAGTGATAAATGAGAGAGAGAGAGAGATGAATTTGGCTTGAGGGTAGACGAGAGATGATTTGGGGAGGGGGAGGGGGAGGGGGAGGGGGGTTATTTATAAGGGAGATGGAGAGACAGACGAAAGATGATGCTGACTCGGAGTTCAAATCTCTTCCACGATTTGCGAATTTTGAAGCCGAGTAAATAAGGCCCCACACTGGGTAAATGTGCTTCGTACAGAATGCTTTATATATATATATATATATATACGCGTTTTTGAAAATATCTTTTAAGAAATATTATATTTTTAAATATTGATAATAAAAAATAGTAAAATATCGCGGGATAGTGAGCAGGACATCTCTGGTAATTATAAAAAAAATATAAATATAGTTGTTTATGCAAGTATAATTTATTTATAAAAATATAAAATGATAAGAAAAATTATTTATAAAAATAGTTATAGCTTGAAAATGGATGTTTATCCCTAACTTTCAAAAGTGTTTTTGAAATAAATTAATTTTTTTATTTAAAATTAATTATATATATATATATATATTTAAATTATTTTCATGATATTAAAAATAATTTTAAAAAAATAAAAAAAAATTATTTTTATATATTTAAAAATAAAAAATATTTTTAAAAACAGCTACAGTTATATTCTTAAACATTTTAAACATGTATTTTAATGTATGAATGTGAGTGACCCAACGAGCCTGGCCCATTCAAAGAAAATGTCAAGCTCTTGTGCATGGCTTATTTTTTTCGCAGGGGGGAAATGTCATCAACCCTGTTTTCAAGAAATATAAAAGCCCATATGCATTGTTTGCTTGTCCAATTTTCAACCACGCGAGGTACGGTTGAAAACATTAAGCTATTTTTTTAATTTATTAAAAAATCAAAATTTAACATATTTCACTTATAAATATCAAATAAATTTTTTATTCTGTAAATAAAACAATACCCCGATTTAAAATGACTTTAATTCATCCTAAAACACACAAAATTAAAATAAAATATAAACTAATTTTTAAATCTTGATTTACTTTTTTGATAAAATAAACATCTAAATATACCTTTATGAAACTTCTCTTATTAAGTGAAATTTATAAACACCAATATCAATATTTTTATTGTCAAAATATGATCAATCAACAACTTTTTCTCTCCACCATTCTCTAACAAATCTTTTTTTCTTTGTAACCGGGGTGTCCAGGTCAGCCTACACGTACCACAACTAATTTTCGGTCCCACTGAATATCCTACAAGCCCAATAGATAAGTAAGGTACCTTGGAGGTGACAGATATACAGAGAGAGGATCGAACCTGGATATAAAAGAAGAGAACAAGTCTCTTCTCCCGCTAGGCCACGACCTCGAGTGCAACTTCATGTGATTGGAGGATGTTTAGTGGGGGTAACAAATCTTTATCTCCTAACTCAACTTCATGTGATCGAAAATAAATGAAATTTTGTACAAAAAATAAAAATTTTAAAACAAAAAGGATTGGATTGGAGGAGGAGATAAAATAGTAATTATACTATTACAATATATAATAATTTGTATTTATTGCTACAGTAATTAACTGATCCGTAATAGCTTTTTGCTTAAATGAATTATATTAAAAAATATTTTTGAAACATTAATTAAAAAAAACTATAATTTATATATTTTTCAAAAACTTATTTCTTAAGACTTTAATTGACTGCACCATACCACGAAAGAGCAGCTCCAATGGTCATTGTTTTATGGCGATGGTTCGTGGTCCCCACCGTCCATCTCAACATGACGAAGCAACATTATCCCTAAGAATCTGCATATCACACCACAGGACGATAACCTTAGAAATAAAAAAATAAATACAATGCTCCTGATGAAAAAAAAAAAAAAAAAACTTGTGACAGGCAGGTTCTACTGATGGAGAATTGACGGACGAGTCTCAAAATCCAAGGTGTGACTTCGGACTTAGTGATTGTTTTTGACGCTATAAAGTATTTTTGAAAAATAAATAAATTGTTTTTAATGATTTTAGATAATTTTAATATATAGATTAAAAATAAATAAAAAATATTTTTTAAAACAACTTTATATCGCATCAATCGGGGACGGGGTGAATTTTATAAATATCCTTTCAGTCTTTAAACTTTTGTAATTCTGGGCTTCCTTGCAACTAGAGCATGATCACAACGATGGTTTCGAAAGCACGCGTTTAGCAGCCCAACGCCCCAAAACAATCAATTCTGGTCCAAATCCATGATCTCCTTACCATACTTGTCGGTTTTATTCTGTTTTGGTTAAAATAATTAAAATATTTTATACTAATTAAAAAAATAAGATAAAATATTTTTGTTTTTAATTTGATTTAAATTCCTTTCCATTCTTGATTTTCAGCCCAATACCGGCCGAAACATACTAGTATTTGAAAAAAACTGAAGATAAAATACTTTTGTTTCGTCCGTTCCGTTTCGGCCAAATAATATTTTTATTTAAATAATAAATAATTTTATAATATCAATCATATTTCTTAATCTGACCGTTAGATTAAAATAAAATTTTACGAGGAGTCTCTTGACATATTTATGTACGTTATGTTAAAATTTCAGATCAATCAGAGAATATAATGACTTTGTGAGAATGATGATGACATTCTTGTAATATTATACATATTCATAATTTTATTGAGAAAAATCATTTTATTATGTGTTTTTTTAGATTAAATTGCACAATTTTAAATAATTTTATTTTTGGATTTGAACTAATTTTGTTTTTTTTATATATATATAATCTCAAAATAATGTATCAAAATGCTCAAAAACCAATATATTTTATTCTAATTACAAAAACAAAACAATCGAAATGACATTGACATCTTTGCCTTTAACGTATTAAATCTGAAAACGATGTATGATAAGTCAATATTCCATCTTAACCAAACCTGCTAACAATAGGGATATAAAGCTCAAATGGTTGATCCTCCATGCTAACTGATAAAGAAGGTGTTTGGCATTGTGGTGCGATCTGCGATTAGCAGATCGCACCACAATTTAGTGTCTAGTTAACAAAAAAAAAGGCACTTTTGTTATGTGGGACCCACACCAAATTATATCCAAAACGCCGATTCATAAAAAGCTAGAAATACATGCTTTTTTTTATTGCCGATTCCTACAACTAAAAACCACGATTTCCATTTGTTCCCAGTTTATTACCGTTGAAACCGTTGTGATCCATTGACAGTGTGTGTAATTAAAAAAACTGGTATTTTTGCATGTCGTGAACCATTTGGGCTGTGCATGTCTCTCTCTCTCTCTCAGAACAGCCATGGAAGTCGATAGCTTCCAACGCTGACTCCGGCCACCACAGACAACCATTTACGATGAAACCACCACAGGAAGAACCACCTCGGCTTTCTCTACCCGTCGGTATCCTCCGTTTAAGCACTCGTCGTGGTCGGTGAACAGTACCGCCACCTTCCAACGCTGCCTCCGGCCACCATTTCAGACGCCACCACCACAGGAAGAACCACCTCAGTCTCCTCTACCCGTAGGTATCCTCCGTTGAAGCTCTCGTCGTGGTCGGTCGGAAGCCACTGTGCACGTGAAATAATTCACGTGCACGCAGTGCTGCTACTGTGAAAAAAGACGCACGATGCGGCGCTACCGTTTTACTTCTTCACAATTGAAGCTGGGCTTGGGCTGGGCTGCACTCGGCCCAGCCCAAGTCCAGCAAAGTTGGGCTTTAGGCCCAATTTGGTTGGGTTGCCCTCGGCCCAGCCTATTTTTTAAATAGAAATTAAAAACAATGTGTAGATACAGATCAGTCTTAATGGAAGGGAAATATCTGTTCGTGTTGAAATTACAAGTAGTTTGATGGGAGAATAAAAAATAATATTTGTTTTTTCATGAATTATTAATTACATTATATTATTTTTACAATATTTAAAAAAATTATATATATATATATATACCTTTTAAAGTAATTTCACAAGTTAAAAGCAATATGAAAAGCTTGGTTACCAAACACCCAAAATTGTTTTTTTTTTCAACCTCCAACTCAACCACAGTTTTAACCAAACACTTCACTGATTATTTTAAACCACAATAAAAATATTTTTTTTAAAACTGTTTTTTTTCAACCCCAATCACAAAAGCAAAAGCAATGAAAGTCTTAACATACAAACGTGGGGCTTGTTTTTTCCGGCAATTTAATTCTAAATTCACCTACTGGCGGAGCAGGAAACTTTAGTCAGGAGGCGAAAATATAAAAAAAATGACAAGGGCCAGCCCTTTCCAAGCCCCTGTCTCCGCCATACCTCTTGGAATCGTACACTTTCAGTAATAAGATTTCATTCTTACTATAAATATATTAGAAAAACAAATTGGGACAAAATAAAAGCAAAGACCCATCCGTTACGATTATAATAATCGGTAACCACAAAAGCAAGAGTTGAGATAAAATACACGACTTAGAAGATGAAAAAGAAAAACATATGATTAGCAGAGCAAGAGTAAATTTTCAAAATTATGCGCCTCTTGCGTTCTCAGTTCACTTTGTGCTCTTGGCCAGGAGCCCCCCTCCATCAATCCATTTCTTATTAATTTAGCTTGATTCTGCTGGTGAACGCTGCCATGCCCGTAGATGAACCGGGCCGTCCCTTCTGTGTAGACGTGAGTTTCGTTGTCAAGCCTGCCATTAAATAATGTTCCAAGTTAGATACAGCTTAATTACTGTAAGAGAGAAAGGAAGGATAAGAAAATGGCAATGCATGGGCCTTACGATTTTCGAACAGCTTTGCTCAATGTGGAGGCTGATGAAAATGTTTTTCCATCAAGATACCTGTTTTCCCCTGTAATTCTCTGTTTAATTCTGGTGTCTAACTCATCAGCACTCAGCATAAACGGAGAATCTGAAGCCTGTCAATTAATTGTAACTCTTACAAGTGCCTGAACTATCATGGTAAAGACAAGCTGTATAGTCTTGATTGACAGTAATAATAAAGGCCAAGAAATCTGTGTCTACGTAAAATTGCAGGGAACGAAGAATTGCTGAAACGATTTAATTAAAATCTAGATGAACAGAAGTTGTTCTTAAAACAGAGAAGGAGAAGGTGTTAGGTATAATACCATGACCCATCCCCAGGTATCAGCATAAGAAGGGATATGAGCTGAATAAGGCACCACATCTGCACGTTGGGAAATAAAGAAAAATAAAATCGGCCGAGCCATTTGGTTTCAGTTTTGTTAGGTTTTTGAAAAAGAAACAAAAAGTAAGTAAATATTTACGTGTTACTTACATTTGAACACCTGCCTTAAAGTGTTGTAGATGCATGAAAACACTTCTGTATGGCTGAAAATCCCAGCTGGCCCTGCCTGCAAAATTCACAGGATATGAATGATTATCTCTTCCATCCTCCCTCTTCACCTCTGTCTCCCCCTCTCCAATAAACATACACGAACAAACCTGTGTGATAAATATGCCACCTTGATTGAGCCTGGGCTTAACGGTGTGCTCATAAAAGGATTTCGTGTAGAGTTTGTAACACGGGCCTCCCTCAATTGGGTCTGCCAGGTCTCCTATTATCACATCATAGCACTCCTTTCCATTTTCTAGCTCAGCTCTGCAACATTTCACACCAACAGTATATATGAACGAGAAAATAATAAAGAAATGGTTGGCCTTTTCTAACAAAAAACATACAATCGAGAGTCAAACCTGGCATCGTTGATGATGACCTCAAGTCTTGGATCACAGAAAGCTTCTCTATTCACAACCAAGTATGCCTTGCAGAATTCTACCACCTCCTGGTTCCATGACAGAAAACCGGGTTACGAGCTGTAAGAACTTCCTGTCCATTTCCTTACGAGTGAAGAACTTTGGTCTTTGGTCACTCACGGCTTATAACCAGTTTGTGTTTTGGTTAAACTGATATTTTCATCAATACATTATTATTGGTGGTTAAGAGAACGTAGAATCCCAACATATATTTTCTTTTCCTTGACGTAGCGGAGCTACAGTTCCAAAACAAACATCAATCAAGATCAAGGGAAGAAAAATAGGACCAGAAAAAGAAATCGTCGTGCCTTTCTCAGGGTAACCCGAATATGATAATGATAGATAATCATCTTCTAGATAAAGTCTCTTGGACAAACTAAGCCAGCAATAACTATGCTGTCCCCTCTCTACGAGGACCAAGAAAAAAGGGATTCATGATTATAGATAACCTTAATTAAGAAAAATAAAAGGTCAAGAGAAGTAGAAGTGATAATTCTGATTCATCGAAGCGGAGGAGTGGGCGATAGCTAGATCAATTCATAAACCATGTAACATTATAAATTCCTTGTACTGGAAGTAGGGGATTAAACAAGATTGTAATAGTCGAATCACCTCATCAATGTCACACATGACAACCTTCTCCACTGTCTCGTGTCTTAGTATTTCTCTTGCAGTGGAACCTTCGCCTCCACCCATAATAAAGACTGTCTTCGGACTGCAACCAATTGTAGAAAATAATTGCTAAAAATCAAGCAGCGCTAGAGGTAACGCAGGGACCCTGCAAAAAAGAAATACCTTGAATGGTGAAGAAATGCTGGATGAACAAGAGATTCATGGTAGATGAATTCATCCACTTCCGCACTTTGAAGCTTTCCATCGATGACTAGTGCCTGTTAGGCAGAACAAAAACAATTTATCTCAGGATAGAAAACTGGAAAATCATTTGAGCTAGACATATAGAAAGCACTCTTTTTCTTAAAAGTATAAGTTTTTGTAAATATGGACCTTGCCGAACGGCTTTGTGTCCAACAGTGCAATGTCCTGATACTGCGAGGCCCCTGTGTGCAGAATACTGCGACAAAAATAAAGAGCGATAATCAGAATACTTCTTCTTCTTCTTCTGAAATTAATGATTTATATATATATATATATATGCAACGAGGGATATTCTTTTGGATTCCCAAAAATACTCCAAAGACCTTTTGATGAACAGAACTATATGATGACTATTCTATTCTTTTGCTTTCTTACGCAATAAAAAGGTAGTGGTTCTTTTTTATTATTATTCATGAAGCTTCTCCTGTGACAGTCTTATGAATTCCATAAATAAAACATGTTTAGCCACAAAACCCGTCACTAAACAAGAGAGAAGAGGAGATTGTAGAAAACCAGTGGGTTCTTCATTTATTTATCTATTTTTCTATCGAAGGGAAGGGCATGGCCCTATAGATTGAATCGTTGTGGCCCAGAATGGAAATTAAGTCTGCCTTTCAACTGAAGAACTCAAGAATTGTGATAAAACGAAGGGAGAGAAGTGAAGAAAATATAAAGATATTTTAAAAAATAAAGCCTGGTTAATTTCGAAAAAAAACAGTCAAGAACCAAGAGGGAAATCGAGGTGGCTGGCAATGAAACCAAACCATTTTAACTGGTTATTTTGAGTGATGATGAGATGATGATGATGATAGAGCAGCTGCCGCGCAATCTATATGTACCTGTTGAGAGCAAAACACCATCGCAAGTTCTCTTCAATTTCTTCCTCATACCAACAGCTCTTCCTATAGCCATTCAGTGACGAATGGCTCTTTCCATTCACGCCATTGCCGCTGCTAATGCCATTTGAGCAAGAAATGTCACCCATTTTTTTCTGTTCTGTATCTCCAGGTAAGTTAAGAAAGAGTGAGTTCAGGGCGATGGAGGAAAAAGGCTAGTAATTAAGTGGAGGATGGGGGAGAAGGTTAGCTTCGCTGCACAATATAAATGGTTGTTTGGCAAAAAAAACAAAATTACCAATCATACTCCCAATTCCCAAACACCCCTTAACTTGGCTTGGAGAGATGCGGAAATCTATCGAAACGATTGTGCACTTGGGACTGAAAAGAAGAGAAGATATCCACATGGATTTTCGTAAATATGTGCACACGAAAAGTAAAGAAAAGGTGGAAGGGGCGTGATTTCTAAGGTTGATTTGCTGGCGTGGTTGCTTATATTTGGGCAAATTTCCTTTCTAACCATTTGCCTAGCTATTCTACATAAAAAAAATTCATCAACACGATTTACCTAACTATTTTTTTTTAGCTTTATCCATTATTTTTTTATTCAATAAAAATTAGATATCATAATTTATTTTCTATTAATTTCTCATAATCTCATGAACTAAAGTTTAAGGGTTAAACCAATTAACTTGATTTATTTCTTAAGTATTTATTTCAAATTTTTTCTAACATTATCCTTCAAAAATAAATTAATTGAAAATTAGATTTTATGATTTATTTTGAATGAGTGTATCTCCATTTAATGACTTAGGTCACAATTTGGCTAGTCAATCTAGGTTAACTCATGTTTTTTTATATGTATTTTAAATTAATTAAAAAAAGAATCATCCTTGAATATTGGATTAATCAATCATCGAAGTTCATATTTTTGTTTTCAATTAGCTTTTATAGAGTTACTCTAATTTTATGATCCAAGTTACTAGTTTGATAGACTAACATAGATTGACATGGTACTCATAATTTTTTTATAGGATTATTACAATCCCTTGAAATCTCGGTATTTTTAAAAAGATATCATCTTGAATGTTTTTAGTTATATTTTGTTACTAATAGTTATTTAGTTGTTTATGAACCTACCAGATTAATTGAGTTGTGTTAAATCAATCATTGCATAGTTTTTTCTTCTAATTATAAAAGCAATACTTATTTTTTTTATATGTTACAAAAAACAATATAGCTTGCAGTGTGTGCGCTACTATATGTTTCTAACAAAAAATAAAGAGCATTCCAAGAGAAAATACCCTCACAATTTCCAAGAGCATTCCAAGAGAAAATACCTTCACAATTTCCAAAAGCATTCCTTGCAGGTGTCTTAATTATACATGGCACGTAAAATTATACGGGGCATCGAATGGCAAATTGCCTGAAACAAGATCGCAATGTCTCTGCAACTACATGCGTCTTAGATTTTAAGGTTGATTGAAACATGATCGCAATGTTACTGCAACTACATGCGTCTTAGATTTTAGGTTGTTGAGCACTATAGTAAGAAAAATCTTAAATTTTATTTTAATTTTTTATTTTAAATTAATTTTTTCTTTATTTTTAGATTATTTTTATGTATTAATGTCAATAATATTTTTTTAAAAAATATTATTTTAATATATTTATAAATAAAAATCATTTTAAAAAATAGCTTGAACTGTGCATAAAAAACAGGTCATTTAAAAGAAAATGGACAAGAAAAGGTCGGGGAAAAGGGTAAGAGATATGATTAGCAAGGGGTGATAATTACCGGAATTCTGGCTATAATCTTTTCTTCGAAAATGTGTGCAAATCTTGGTTGGAGAGAGAGAGAGAGAGAGAGAGAGGAGGGCGTGCTGATGGAGCCATCATATTATTCTCCTGCTTCAAAAGATGGAGGGCGTGCCGTGCCTTGCCAGTCGCACTCATAATCACCACCGATCGAAGAACAGCGATCCACCCACAACTCCAGCAGCAGCATAAAAAATTTCAACCCCGCCATGATAAAAACGAAAAACAACCCCTCTTGCACTATTGCGTTCACCAAGTTACCTTCATATCATCATGCCTGTTTGCCAGGTGTCAGCCTCTCATCTCATCTCTTAACCCCCCCTCACGTGGGGCCCAGCACAGGTAATACTCGCGTCAGCATGATGTGCCCTCAGGTCGCTTGAAGAAGATGGGTGGGGTGTGTTCATGGCAGCCAACTGTTACTCTATGAATTCAAGGAGCCATAGAATTTGGAGTGGTGAATGGGTGATGATGAATCCACCCACGTCTTGCTTTGGAAAGAATTATTATTATTATTATTATTATTCTCGGCAAGCTTGAAGTCACTCAATCAAGTAAGAAAATCTCAAGAATCGTTTGTACAGAACAATAGACTGCTTCCTCGATTATCCTTGTAGACTGCTAACATGTGATAAACAGTAAGATTTCATTGGCGGTTTGGTACTGCGTTTCAAATGGAGATTGTTGTTTAGTAGGTTTCAATAAAATCATTATCATCATAAAATTATTATTGTCATTAAAAAATCAAGAAAATTTAGATACCAAAACTTTTAACAAAAAAACAAAAAAAGATCATCAGTAAAATGATCATTATTATTGTGCAAACAATAAAACTATAAAATCATATGATCCAAAAAACAGATAAAAATAATTGAAAACACAAAAAAAAAAGAGAAAAAAGGAAGAAAATGGCACCAACATAAATTAAAATTTAAGGACTAAAACGAATAAAAAATAAAACCCCAACCAAAAAATGAAACGATAAAAATTAAAAACAAAAACTAAAAGCATTGATGCATAAATACAGACAAAAAAATAAACAATGTCCAAGAAGGACAAAAAAAAACCAAAGGAGATAATACTAAATAAAAAATTAAAAAGAATAAATTTTCTCTTTAATATTTGGTTGGTTTGATAATTGGATTTTATACGGGTTGTCAAACCTATGCCTCGGTTGTTTGTTACAAGTATGGATCAAATACATTTTTCAAGTATTCATCAAATCACTTATAGCAAACTCCGGCGTCGTTTGTTAACTCCGCATCAAGATAAGCAACCTAAAAGATTATTGATTTGCATTATTGCAAAGAACTTGATCTTTGATCCTGCTAGATTCGAGTCTCCAATCTTTACAAGTTTAGCCATTAACTTAAAAAGAAAAAAAAATCAAGGTATAATAGATTTTAAATTCTCTTATCTTAATAAAATTGAATATTTTTTTGCATTTTACAAATTTTCTTATAGCATATGCTTACTTGTATGTTCTAAAATCTATAAACTGAATAATAATAATAATGATATTATGATAAGTGATTCACTTTTTTTTTTACAAGTATGTCTCATTTGGTTCGTTGGTGTTTTATTTTGGTTTCGTTAGATTTATTTAGTGTTGTAATCAAAAATTTCAACATGTCTTTAATATTTTTCTCTCACCCTTTCCTCTATCCAATTTAAAAAATTATTTTTTAAATATCAATGTTATGAATAACTATAGTTTATAAATACTATATTGTTTAACCATAACATATACAAATTATATTATCTGACTATTTTTTAAATCATATAATATTTTTTAATTTACTATACTGATTTTGAAATATTCAATAACTAGCATCATGATCAAGGTTACTGTTGACTGACGATGTTGTTGATTTCATTTCGTTTTAGCTAAAACAAATAAAATATTTTATATTAGTTAAAATAAAATATGCTGTTTAAAATTTCAATTCATTATGGATTTTACGTACAAATTCCAGCCGAATACATCCTCACTCCACATGTTTCGTTCCGGCATTTAAAAAAAGAATTAATTCATTTAATTGAAAATGAAAAGCCCCCAATTCCCAAATCGTTTTGTCTGAACTGAACCCTAACCAGCAGCAAATCCCTAACTTCTCTTCCTCACATCCTCAATTCTCAAATTCTCAAATCTCAACCAAAACAATCGACATCACAACCCCTCCAATCTTTGAGAGCAGCAAGTCTAGACAGGTAAAGCCATTAAAGCTAGAGTGATGCCTCAAATAATCCCTCTTAGACTTAACAGCTCTAAAAGAAACCCTCCCAAGCCGATGCAACTTCAATGCCAAAACGGTACCGTCTTCAGGAACAACCTCATAGATATCCAATTCTTTACCAGTCCCCAACTTACGACCGACACTGGAAATGACACCGCGATTATCAAGGGTCTTGATGGCGAGGAAATCGTAGCCGATGTCGCCGCCGTTGTCGTCGTCTCCCACAGCAGTAGTAAGTAGTAACTCGTAGGTCTCAGCAACCAAAATGACAAAAGAGCTATGGACTAGCACTGAAAGAGAGACGCCGTACCTTGCTTATTAGAGACTATTAATTCGTGGGCTGGGCTGGGCTGGGCTTTACATGACTAATAATAAAATTAATTTTAAATTATGTTTGTTTGATTTGTGTTTATATTGTATAATTTAAAATTAATTTATTTTGAATTTAAATTATATTTGTTAAATTTATATTTTAATTATATATATATAATTAATTATATATAAATAGTACATCTTACAGCACAAAAAACATTATAAAACCAAAATATTTATTTTCAATTAAAAAATCAAATTATCAACCAAAATGGAATTCACCACGAAAACTAGTTCATTCTAAAAGACAGCTAAGCCTGTTCAAAGGCGAGGCTCGGTTCGGTTCGAGCCTGGGTCAGGCTCGATCTAGTTTTCCTGGACCAGGTTCGATCCCACTCAATCAATCGTTGTGGATCTTAAGCCTAAGCGCGGTTCGTGATGGATCTCAAGCTCTTTAGGCCAGCCTTGGAGCCTGGTAAAAAAAAGAAACTTCAGAAAAAAAGATTTGTGATTTGTTTTTCAGCAGAAACGACACCAGTTACACGGTTCCTTAACCAAGAAACACGTGTCAGCTATAATCTGGTTCTGCACAGTTTGATTAGTTAAGTTGAAGTGGTCTTATAACAGATAAAAAAATAAAGAAAAGTAAATGGGTTTATGATAGAAAGAAAGAGAATTGGAAGGAGGGGAAATGAGAGTAGTCAAGTTGTCACAAATGACAGAAGTCAAGTTGTCACGTGTCAGGATTTGCACCAATAAACTATAAATTATTAGATATTACTTTTATACAGTGAGTACACCTCTTGTTTTATTGAATAACTAGCTATTGATTCACCGCGGTTGGAATTATATTTCTTCCAACCCAAAAAAATAATAGTATGAGATTTTTTATTATACTATAAATTTAGATAGAATTCAATATAAATTTATTTGTTTAACATGTTTTAACAAAATTATTAGCATAAAATCATTATCGTCATTAAAAATAAAAAGATTTGGATACTTGAATCATCAAACCTACTACCAATGATCTTTCGCCATCCGTACAATGACACACACACCACTAGGAGGAAGAGAGCATGGCAGCGCACCCGAACATTTTCAACCACCAATAAACATCGCACACGACGCTTGAATGATGCGTACACGTGAAAACTAATGGCGTGTCCGATGACATGCCTACGATAACCTCGAGAAAATATAATAAAAAACACGGAATTACCTAAACATCACTGGACCCAGTGATAACAAAAAAACCGGGCGTGAAAGCACCACTATACCCCAACGTCAAGCCTTCGTTTTTAGGGTTGTTGGTTATTGGGATTGATTCGGTTTGTCCATGAGGGATGAACCCGGTCTATATATCTAGAGGTGCGATTTGGCAATGGTTCACCCATAAGGGATGAACCAAGTCTATTTATCTAGGGGTATTACTTATTGGTAACCGCAAGGTAACCGCTAAGTAACTTCTCCCTTCTAGTATAAATAGGGACCTCCCTCTACATAATTTACACAAGTTATTTCACACAAGTGAAGATAATTATCTCTCTCAATACTCTTGCTACGATTTGTTAAGACGTTCGTGCCGTGAAACACAACTTTGGTTCTAGTAATCAAAGTGGTCTTGAAGCAAAGATCTAGGAACAAGGAAACGAAATATCACAAGTAAGTTTTCCGTATTGAATCTACAAGGGTATTTAAGTATTTTTTATTGTGCATAAAACGTGATAAACCTAAACCACCATTGCCTCCCAGCACTACGTGTGTGCCCCCACCGAGGGACGAAGTCGATATTTAAGCTGTTTAAAATCGGATAAAAAAATTGTAAATACCCCAACTAGTCTTCATCTTCTTGTTAGCACACATGGATAAATAGATAGTTTAACCATGCAAAATGTTTTTGGAAAAGACCAAAACATCCCCAAACAACATGCAAATACCACATAAATTCTTTGAAAATATCCAAAATACCCCCATAACCGAGAGTTTAAATCTGTGGGCTGAGAGACAAAAATATAATTTCATCGATGCAATCTATAGCGATTTGTGTCTAGAAATACAATCAAACATGGGCATGTTTTTTTATTTTTTTTTATTTTTTTTTGTTGTTGTAATTGTTACCTGCAAACGATGTTATTCAGTATTGAAAAAGTAAAATATAGCAGGCAAGAAATGGAGGCGTCTCGGATTTTGACTTTAATATAATACGTGAGATGATTTTTCTCTCTCTCTCAGTCAACTTGATAATTCAATGAGTTTGAAGGAGATGCAAATATGACGAGGTTGTTTTTATGGTCAATGTGATTACCACCTACGATTTTTAATAACCTGTGGACAGATGTGCCATTATAAAAATTGCTCTCATTTTAAGTTCAGTGAACGTTGCACTATTATTAATGATGGTAACATGTTTGATTCCCGAATCAGTTTTAGTATATCTCATGACATTTAAGCTAAACCTAACGGGTAATTATAGATTTGTTATACTATCTATTTTTGTATTTTTAAACGTGGGAAAAGATTTTTTTTTTAATGAAAATATATCTGGAAAAGTTTTAGAATTTAGTTGTATATATAAAACAAAATATTTTTTTTTATGTTTTTGAAAAAGGGATTTTTTGTTTTTTTGGAAATTTAAGAGAAAATCATATATTTTATATCGAGTTCATCTCTTATAGTGTAAATCTATGAGCCAATATTGAACAAACCTAGTAGAAAAACATGCGATGAAATCACAAATATTTTGGAATAACTCTTAAGTTTTTCTTAGATAAAACATGCAATGAAACCATAAATATTACTTTTATTTTTATTTTAGATGATTTTGAACAATAACTCATAAATAAGCTATGAGATGATGGCTGCGAGCACATCATGAGTCTAAAAAACCATTACAAATTTCATTTGAAACATGCTCAGTCAATCAACCTCCCTTCAAGATTAACAATTAATTATCCTTTCAATGCAAGATTTAGGTTTCAAAATCGGATTCATCTCCACGAATAATAATAATAATAATAATAATAATAATAAAACTACTCTCTTACATGGTACAAAGAATCAAACTTTAACTCTTAAATCCACCATCAATTCAGTGCCAAACATGCTTATCCACTCGATCAATTAGCCCCTCTGGACCACCATCTCACTTGATTTTTAAAATGCCTTTTATTTATAAATATATTAAAACAATATTTTTTTTATTTTTTAAAAATTATTTTTAATATCTTAAAATGATTAAATACTAGAAATTTATTTCCGGATCGCTACCCGCCTAGAAAAAGAGGCAAAGACAAGGACGCATGAAGGGAGAAGAGATAGAGATTGGTGGAGAGAGGACCACGCACAAAAAAAACATGGAGAAAAGGAGAGAGAGTGGAACATCAGAATTTAGTGGCAAGAAGAGGAGAAGAAAGGCCTAAGCAGCATAAATTTCTTTTTCTGTCACAATTTCTCTTCTAATTCCACGTCATTGCAATTCATCGTTTATCTTATCAGCTTGTAATAACCATACCTTTTATTCTCTCTCTCTTTTTTTTTTTTTTGAGATTGTAATCCCATATGACCACCACCATGCATGAACGAAGTCGAAACCGACCACCAAACGAGGCCCATCTCCAAGTCCGCCCCTAAACAGCCTTCCACCGACAGATACCTCCCCACTGACTCCATCCGTGATCATCACCACTGTCACCAACGGTGGCAGCAACGCACCACCACCACGAACAGCTTCCTCATCGTCACTGCCACTCACGACAGAAACCAGACTCGAACAACCATAGACTATGTAGAGTTTAAGAATCAGTGAAAGCGAATGATATGTATTTTTCCAGATAATTCAATACTGATACATGATTAACGTAATTATAGACTTTATGTACAGCAGGAAATCTTAACAGATATGGACAATCAATTTCACTCATCTCCTTCCAGATTTCACACGCCTACCGGTGGTCCAAGCAGATTTCTCCAGAGATTTCTGGTGTTTTCCCGCCCCTAAAACAATTTCGAGCCCCGAATTATTATTATTATTATTATTATTTGTATGTTTAATTTCATGTATGTTTATATTTTATTATTGTGAAAGTTTTTTGGCTTGTAGTGATATTCTCATAAGAAAGTGAATACAACACAAAACCTGCAAAATAAATAAATAAATAAAATAATTCATTTATCATTTCACAATATTTTCTAAGCATATAGTTTAATAATTTGGACTGGTTGAATGCAGCTCTATTAAAATTCATAGAATAATAATGGCATTCCACAAAGAATAATATTTTCTTTTAAATAATTAGAAATAAGTAAAAAGTATTAGAGTAATTAATGATAATTAAACAGATAATTTTAAGCAAAAAAAAAGTAGTAAAAATAACTTTTTGTAAGAAAAAACACCGTAAAGGTGATATTGTTTTTCTTTTAAGTATAACCACCTTTTTACTTGAATATATGGAATTAGTGCATATTTTAAAATTCAGAGGTGAATAGTTCTTGTTTTTTTCATGATATATATATTTTTACCCTTTCCACCAAGATTACAATAGTAGATCACTCCCTTTATTATCCAGCCTTATCCTTTCTGATATCAAAAATAATTTTTAAAAAATAAAAAAAATATTATTTAAAAAAAATAAAAAAACATTTCAAAAACAACCTATTAAATAGTCAATTAAGTCTACACTCAATATTCTAACAGCGACTGGCTTGACCCAATTATCGAGATTCGGGTTTTAATTGAATCTTTTGAATTTGGAAGATTAATTAAATCATTAACCAGTCCCATAATTATAAACTCGACATACGTACAAACTCATTAATTTGTTAGCTAGATTGATTAAATCATTAACCAGTCCCATACGTACTTATAAACTCGACATACGTACAAACTCATTAATTAATTTGGTTGCTAGATTGATTAAATCATTAACCAGTCCCATAATCATAAATTCAACATAGTTAGGCGGGTTAACACGTCAGCCAAGATGATTCGAATTTGACAACTGCGATGAAAAGTAAAACGTCCAAAATTAGGGTTACAAGACAAGGTGAAGAGTAAAATGCCTATTTAAGGATGAAGAAGCAGCAGAGTTCCTTCATAGCCATGGCTTCAACATTGAAGATGGTGTTCATGTTACTTTTCTCTATCCTTACTATCTCGCCTGTCTCTTGCTACAAGGGCGCGCACCACCCACTCGACCCTCTGTCCCCAAAAGAGCTCACCCTTGTCCAAACCATTGTCAAGAAATCATACAACCCTAGCTCAAACAACAGCATATCATTCCATTATGTGGGATTAGATGAGCCAGAGAAACCAACTGTTCTTTCATGGCTATCGAAACCCAGCACCGAAACCCTAATTCCTCGCCGGGCCCTAGTCTTTACTCGAGTAAATGAACAAACCCATGAAATTATCGTTGACTTATCGAAACGTATCATTGTATCCGATGAAGTTTACAAGGGACCTGGCTACCCTTTACTTACTGCTGACGAGCAGGTAGCCGCGATCCAGCTGCCATTAACATACGGTCCCTTCATAGAATCAGCTAAAAAGAGAGACCTTAACGTTTCATATGCTGTTTGTTCTACATTTACAGTGGGGTGGTATGGAGGAGCTGAGAGAACTAAAAGGGTGGTAAAGGTTCAATGTTATTATAACAAGGACACCGTTAATCTGTACCTTAGACCAATAGAAGGTATACAAATAGTTGTCGATCTTGATAAAATGGAGATTGTCGAGTACAGCGACACGTTCAAGATTCCGGTGCCGAAAGCTGATGGAACTGACTACAGATTTTCCGAGCAGAAACCTCCTTTTGGTCCCCGTATCAACGGTGCAGCCATCATGCAAACGAAGGGACCAGGCTTCGAGATTGATGGCCATACTATCAGGTTTTCTTCTTCTTTACTTTGTTCATATATATTCTGTTTCTCTTCTTCTTTTCATCATTATTACACTCATCTTAATACTTTTCTTGTAATTATTTTTCCTTCTAACTATAATGAATATTCGGAGGTGAAAGCAAATTAAGCTAATGATCAGGCCATGGTATATATATATATATATATATATATATATATATATATATATATATATATATATATATATATATATATATGACGTAAAATATGAAGATTACGTTCAGGTTTTAAAAATTAGCGTTACAAAACAAATTTGAGAATGCAGTTTTTAATATCCAGATCTGATCATTCAATTAAGGAATTTAGTAACGATTCACACATTCTATGCTTGAAAATACTCAAATGTCAAACTAATACTATATATTTAGATTAATGAAATCAAATCAAACCATTATTTTAAAAGGCTACACTATAAGGATCAGCGTAGGTCAAGCTGCAAGGTATATACAGGAGCCTAGTCGAAATGAACTAATTACCCCAAGCCCATCTTCGGACTTATAAGTTGGGATTAGCGTGCGTTTTTACTAAACCTCTATATCAAATCTTATACTAATATTATTGCTAATTAATTATTGTTGATTTTCCTTATGCAACCTCATCATGTTAAACAAAACTATTGGAGTTGTTTTGGTATACTCGAGGTCCAGACTATCAACGTATGTGAAAAATATGGATCAGAAATGGGAAATGTTCTTTCTCCTTAGCTCTTAGCCCTTAAATGGTAGACAACGACAGTGCGCAAAACATATATAGAAGCACTGGAACATTGATACATAGGACCACAGGAGCATTGATACATAGGACCACTGGAAAAAAAACACTGGATTTTTCTCTTACAGTAACAAATCATACGTTAGCTGATATTTTTTTTTTCTCAAAAAAGAAATTATTTTAGCTGATAATATTTGTGACGGGAGGAAAACACCTCCAATTCTATTGTTTGACACGCTTATTAAAATCTAGAGCAGCTGGGACGAGAAATGGATGGTCTATCGTCCCAAGTCAACCCGCATGATCAAACCAGAGAACTCACCATCCACGTTGGTTTGGGGAACGATACACATGTCCTCTTGATTGTGAAGAAGAAAACCATAGATTTGAGATCAATACTCACATGTCATCTCTCCAAACGCTGAACCTTCCTTCTTCTTTTTTAATTGCTCTTTACTGTTTGTTTGTGTATTTTAAAAGCATTTCTTTATTTTAAATTATTGTTTTTAGATTGTTTTGATCTGTAAATTTTAAAAAATAAAAAATACTTTAAAAATTAAGCACGGTACTATCATAGAGATACAGATACTCTCGTCCACGAGATACGCCCTTGAAAGACAAAGTATGCACGTGATATCGTATAATTTTGCAGTGATGTGCTGCTAGCTGTTCCTCGAACTTCTAGTCGTCTAGGGATTGCAAAGTCGCAACTCTCCTCTCGTGGTCCTGTGAGAATACATCTCGTGGTCCTCGTGAGAATACAATGCTTTAGAAGTTTAAAGTCTAATTAGATGTCGTCTAATTTTCAATCGAACTGACGTGATAAGTGGCAAATCTTGTTTGTTTTTAATCAAACTGACGTGATAAGATTGCACTCGTTATCATATTATAGTTGTTGTGGTCATGTTTATTCCTACCCCATGTTTTTTTTTAAACCCACTAAATGGACTATATCAGATTGAAATAGCACTCACACTATTTTAATTTGGAATTTATGATTCATGACGAGTTAAATATAGGGTTTTTAAATTTGATTTGCTAGATCAGTTTTATGACAAAACCAAAGAGTTATTTGTTAAAAACAAAGGATTGATTTGAGTGAATTCTGGCAGTTTGAGGAGGCAGAACCCTCCTTGATGCACATGGCAGAATTGGGACTAAAAAATGGATTTTTTTATTCTTAATATTCTGTCTTTTATAGGTATTTTATAGATTTGTAATTAACGATAAACAACTGACTCCTTAATTGACTTGTAGTACCCCTATAAGAGCAAGTCCAATGGTAGGAGGCATTTTTAAGAGGCAAATGATAGAAATTGCTCTTTGAATAGTGTATAAATGGCTCTTGAGCTGATATGGTCTCCAATGGTAAGAGCCATTTTTAAGAGCTATTTTTTTTAAACTTATTTTAAATAAAATTCAATTATTTTGTATATAGTATAATTATACAATTCATTATATAATTAATAGGAGTAAGTTATATAATTAAATAATTGCTTTTGAAAAACTCTCCAACAAAAAAATTATTTTTTTATTCATATTTAAATAAAAAAATGAATTTAATTATAATTAAACAATTTGTTCAGACTCACTTATAAGAAATAAATTGCATGAAATCTGTTGGTGAATGAGTTTGGCAAATTTGAGTCCATCTAACTCAAATTCTATCAAAATTACAATATTAATAAACTTATAAAAACATTTATTTACGAATAAATGCACAACAGTTCTAAACACAAAATTTAAACAGTTTATAAATCTAATGGTAAATTTAAAATATGTAATTAAGCTAACTGATCAAGAAATTTCTAATTTACCAATTTCGCATAATTATTTTTTTATGCTAAATATTATTATTAATTACCCCTTTATTTTTTTTCCTTAAATATTATCATTAATTACCCTTTATTTTTTCCCCTAAATATTATCATTAATTACCCCCTTATTTTTTCCCTTAATATTATTATTAATTACCCTCCCACCCACCCACACCCACACACACTCACCCGAAACCCTACCCCTTTTATCACTATGGCCGCTCCCTCTCTCATTCTCACTGAGCTCCCTCTCCTCCCATGGCCGTCCCTCTCACTCTCCGATCTGGCCTCCGTCCCTCTCACTCTCCCATCTCGTCTCCGTCCCTCTCACTCTGCAATTTCGCCTCTTCTCCCATGGCGATTCCCTCTCTGCTCCCTCTCCCTTTCTCCCCTTCTTCCTCTCCAAAACAAAATATTTTTGGAACTCTGTCATCTAGGAGCAGCCTTCTTCTTGGAAAAGAGAGCAACCTTCTTCTTGGGATTTTGATGAAGGTATATTCTGTTAAATCTTGTTCGGATTGGCTAGAAAATTGGCTGAAAAATATATTGTGTTTTTTCAATTCTTGAGACCATTCTTGCTGTGTTGATGTGTATTTATTGTGGATAATGACAATGGTAATATTTACAACGACTAGATTTCAATTTTGCCTCTTCATTTCAGACCTGTGGAATGGCTCCCGAAATTGGAAGAGGCATTTTGCCTTTTCATTTGTCTCTCCCTGTTGGAGTGACAATTTTAACAAAAAGAGCCAAATTTTGGCTTTGCCTCCTCTGATGGCTCCTCCGTTGGACTTGCCCTAACTGAAAAACTGACTCAATGTTTTTTAAATAACAAATTACGTGACAGTTGATTTGAAATATGCATAAATTCAAATACCTCTTAACAACTAAGAGGGTGTTTAACATTGTGGTGTAACCTCTGGTTGCAAAACAATTAAAGGTTGGAGTGTTTGATTAAAGTAGAGATTTGAAAAAAAAAACATGTGGGCTCATCTATAAGTAGCTCCTTAGTTTATTTGGTCTTGTGTCCTTAATTATTCTAGGCATGTAACATTATTCGTAGTCAAAATGTTATTTTTTTAGATTTAAAAATAATTAATTTAATTTGAATTTATCTCTTGTTTCTTTTTATGGAAAGGGAGAGTGGGCCATGGCTTGTTTTGTCGCCCTCCTCAATTGAATTTCTATTTTTGTAACATTCAAATATTGAACTTTCAATTTACCATCTACGGTAGGCTAGGGTTCTTATTTCCAGGTTCGTTTTTTTTTTTTTAATAAAAAGTTAATAAGTTTTTTAATACTATATATAATTTTACTGTTTAGGAATCGCAATAGACCAAGATATCCTTATATTAAGGTATAATTTGTCGATTAATTTTACAAAATTAAAAGCAATGGACTTGAAGATCACATCAATAATTCACTTCTCAAATAGAATAAAAATCATATAATAAAGATAACATCCCCTTCTTCTTCTTCTTCTTCTTCTTCTTCTTTTCTCTTCTGAAATGTTAGTCTCTCCACATGTCGCCGCTAGAAACACCTTTTCTACTAATTCTTGTGTGAAAAAGTAGAAAAAGACTTTATTTTTGGTATTTCAATGGGAAAAAAAGGTGATCGAACTGTTATCATTTATGCAAACAAGCTTCTTCTTTTTTCGCGTACTGTAGACCAAGTTGGCGGAGGCTGCCTCCGCGGCACACCAGCTGAGCTTTAGGAATTTTTCGGGTTTTGTTAATCGAACATTTCCCTACCGTGGCGTTTCTTGATCCGATAAATAATTATTTGTCATTCCTTTTATTCTAATTTATTTTTCAAAAGCTTAACAAACAACTAACTACAAATTTGATCCCAATCAGATGGGTCAACTGGGAGTTTCATCTGGCATTTGATGTCCGAGTTGGACCAATTATATCTCTAGCATCAATTTACGATCCAGAAAAGCACACCTATCGCAGCGTGCTGTACCGAGGACACATATCTGAACTCTTCGTCCCGTACATGGATCCTACCGAGGAGTATTACTACAAAACATTTTTTGATTGCGGAGAATTCGGGTTTGGTCAAAACGCTGCTTCATTAGTGCCCCTGGCCGATTGTCCAAATAATGCAGTATTCATTGACGGCTACTATGCAGCACACGACGGCTCAACGGTGAAAGTACCGAATGCTTTTTGCATATTCGAAAGGCACGCTGGAGATATCATGTGGCGACATACCGAGTTGGGGATTCCGAACCGAGTGGTAAGCATTCTTCCGACGTTATATTTTAGAGCCATTGATTTCGATTTCATTCAGCTATATATATATATATATATACAGGATTGAAAAATGTTTGCGTTATTCTCAGATCACTGAGGCTAGGCCCGAGGTGAGCCTAGTAGTGAGGATGGTTGCCACGATCGGTAACTACGATCATATAATAGACTGGGAATTCAAGCCAAGTGGTTCTATCAAAGCTCAGGTGAAGTGTAGACAATGGTCTGGCTTTATAATTAATCTTTGATCATATCCTCAGGTTCGCAACACATTCTGTGCCTCAACAGGTTGGTTTAAGTGGAGTTCTTGAAGTGAAGTCAACAACATTCACCAATGTGGATCAGATAAATGAAGAAGTTTACGGTACATTGTTAGGAGACAACACAATCGGCTTAAACCATGATCATTTCCTGACTTACCGCCTTGATCTTGACATTGATGGTGTTGCCAATTCTTTCGTTAAGCAAAATTTGGTAACCAAACATGTGAATGATGAGGTCTCGCCAAGGAAGAGTTATTGGGCTGTTGTTAGTGAGACAGCCAAGACTGAATCGGAGGCGAAAATTCGCTCAGGGATGGCTCCATCTGACCTGGTAATTGTGAATCCAAATAAGAAAACTAAACCTGGAAACCACCATGGCTATCGTTTGATACCAGGGACAGCTACGCACCCCCTTCTGCTAGAGGATGACTACCCACAAATTCGCGGAGCCTTCACGAAGTATAATGTGTGGGTCACCCCATATAACAAGTCTGAAGTATGGGCAGGAGGAAAGTATGTTGATCAGAGCCAAGGACAGGACACTTTAGCTGTTTGGACCCTCAGGTTCTCCATTTCTAATCTTAAACAGTAGAGATCATGTCTCTGATTAACTTGAATTTATTCCGATCTTCGGTTTTTGGATGTGCAGGGACAGAAAGATTGAAAACGAGGACATAGTATTGTGGCATGTCGTAGGGTATCACCATTCCCCTTGCCAAGAAGATTTTCCTGTGATGCCAACATTGAGTGCTGGATTCGAGCTCCGGCCAACTAATTTCTTTGAACGCAATCCGGTGCTCAAGGTGTTGCCTCCTAAGCCTGTACGTTGGCCGAACTGCACTGCCAAACCATAGTCTATTTTCTTTCATGTTTCTCGAAATGCCAAATAAATTTGTCTCCACTTTAATGCTTGCATGTTGCTGTATTTGTGTTGCGGGGCTTTGCTATGGGCAGTCCCTTGTCGAAAACAAGAGAGCTTGCAAGAGCTCTGCTCGATGAGCTAGAACGTTTCAATGTTATGCTAGAAATCATATGGTTTCTAACTAAATAATTCTTCTCCCCCCTCTCTTTTTTAGAAAAATGGCCAACTTCAAATCTCTTTTCTAACAAAATAATCCTGCTTAGGCCATGCTCTGGAATCTCTTGAAATCGTCTAATACTTCAGGACCGCATCCTAACCCTGTCTCTAGCTTCCTAGAAATCATTCAGCTTAGAACCCAGTCCAAGAGGATAAGATCGATCTTCTGCCTCTTCCTCTGCCCAATCTACATGTTTTCGGCAGCATAAAACTTCAGTAAATTCTACCAAAGCTGCGAGCATCTAGTTTGGATTTCAATGGTGCATTCCTTAGCCATTAACGGTGGCCATTGACACCTGCAACACTGTAAATGTGTAATTACTCAAGTAATTTTCAGTCCTTACGGGAAGTCAACCTCTACGTGCTGCGTTGGCAGAAGAAAGACCACAAAACTAAATACAGAAATAAAAAACGAACTGTATCGCGCAGTTAATCTGTAAGCTGGGAAATGATGGTCAAATCTCCACGGAAAATTATGAGCTCAATAAGCAAATGTCGTTGATTATCACCGAAATTCTCTTAACAAACACTGCCGATCATAAAGATTTCCAAAACAAAAGATGTGAATACGAGGAATTAATACGAAGTCCATTTGAATAATGTTTCGAGTTCAAGAATACAACCATGTTAAATTTTCTTTCTTTCTCTTAGGTTTTTGGACGACATTGAAATTTGCTATTGTTAACAAGGGGACAAACCAGGAATTCTTTAGCACATTAAGGGATCGCTTCGCATAAGTTACTCCTGCCTGAGCAATGGGTTGCTTTCAAAAAAGCTTGCAGGTCGAAGCTCAAATCCACCATGAAGTGTGGGCATCACTGGAAAATCTTCCTGGTATGGTATGTGGTGAAATCCTACGATGTACCATAGAACAATGTCTTTGTTCTCAATCGCTCTATTCCTGCACATTAAAAAACATCTCTTTGAATCATCATTCATTAACGTTTTCCACTGTCGCACTCGCACGATATTTGATTAGCCACAGGAAAAAAAAGAAACATGTCGATCATCATTCAAGATGACTTCTCCAAAGTGAAGCTCTCAATGAAGGACTGGATTCCAGTGCAGATCTTCTGGAATTCCATCAGAAGAGCTTAAATTCCAAAGTTTAAAAAAAAATCTATAAAGATGGTTACAATTATTATTTTTTCTTAAAATTATAGTATAAGTTTATTTATATGTAAATATTTCAATGTTTTTTTATAAGAATATGTATATATTTTTTAAAACTACTTTAATATATTTTCAAATAAAAAAAACTTTAAAAAATAATTATTATCATACTGCATCGGTAAGTAACATTGTCAATTCGTTTATCAAGGAAAACATAAAAAAGCATGTCACAAAACTTACCTGCGGGTCCAAACAGCTAATCCCTCTTCTCCTCTGTTTCTATCAGCATAAAACCCACCAGCCCACCTCTCTGACTTGTTATAGGCAGTCACCCACACCTGATATTTTGTATAAGCATTCCTAATTTGTGGATAATCATCATCAGACAGTAGTGAGTTAACTGGCTGTCCAGCAATTAGCCGGTAGCCCACTTGATTTCCAAGTCTTGTCTTCTTATTTGGATTCGCAATTAAGAGGTCAGCTGGCTCCAAGCCGAGATGGATCCGTGCCTCGGCTTCAGTTTTGGCAGTTTCCCTGACGACCGTCCAGTAACTTTTTCTCGGGGAGTGGGCGTGAAACGCTGGTACACTTGCCGTCTGTTGTTTTGCTTTGACGAATGAGTTGCCGTCGCCGTCAACGTCAAGGTCGAGGTAGTACGTGAGGAAGTGATCATGGTTAACGGCAATGGCGTTCTCCGTCACCAAGGTACCGTAGACCTCTTCCGTTATTTGGTAGTTGTTTGTGTACGAGGTGGCCTTCATCTCTAGTATTCCTGTCAGGTCCACCTACATAAGCCAAAGCCGAAGAGGTTTTAATTTGGATTTTAAGAATTGTTAATCATGCAAAAGAGACCAACACTTTAAATCAAAATCTACTACTGAGATTGTGCTAAGAAAATGTATATTTATTATATTTTTGACATCATTATCTCAAAACAGTAAAAATAAAATAAAATAAAATAAAAAATACTAATTTAATTTTAAAAAATAATATGATATTCTAAAAATAACTGCTGCTCTCTATCGAATAGTGTATAAGTAGAATTAGTATAATGCTTAAAATACATTCTAATAAAAAATAAAAAGAAGGTAAAAGTTTTGGGTTAATTATTCAGCAACTCAATACTCAACTGTGTCTTCACAGAAAGCAGAGAGGTGAGATCTGGTACTGTCCTTTCCACAGTCGAGATGCACACATTGAAAGGTCAAAAATATATGTAGAAGCTTACCCCGACTTTGATGCTGCCACTTTTCTTGAACTCCCAATCAAGAACATAATCATAATTTCCCACAGTCGCCACCATCCTGACCACTAAACTGATCTCCGGCTCCCCACTTCTTATCTGCAGAAACAATTTACTTACAACCACGATTCCAGGAAGTCCACCGACACAAAATATTTGCCGGACGAGGGACTTACCACTTTTCCGGGAACATTAATCTCTGTATGTCTCCATGCTACATCACCGCTGTATCTCTCGAAGATGCAGATGACATGAGGCATTTTCTGTGCCTTCCCATCCGCACCAGTCACGTATCCATCTAAATAAAAGGCATTAGCTGGGCAGTCGACTTGTGGCTGGAGGGTGTCGGCAGATCGGCCGAACCCGAATTCTCCTATGTCCATGAAAGTCCTAAAATACCAATCATTAGTCGGATCCATGTATGGAACAAACGTCTCCGATACATGACCTTTGTATAGTACTCGACGGAATCTCTTTACTTGTGCATCAAATATCGAGGCTGTTGATATAGTAATTCCTGCCCGAGCATCGAATGCCACATGGAAATCCCAGTTTGCCCATCTGACCCTGTGACCATCAACGGCGAACCCGCTATCCGATACATTGTATGCGATGGATTTAGGCTGCTTCTTTGAACGGAAATCTGTCCCTTCAGCCTTAGGTAGAGGGGCCTTGAGCCTATCAGTATACATAGTAATTTGCATGGAATCAACATCAACTAGCATACTTATTCCCTCGATAGGCCTCGCAAACACGTTAACTGATCGTCCTCTGTAAAAGCATGCAATTCTGAGTGCTCGTTTGGTAACATTTTGTCCATACCAACCAACGGTGAACGGGACGCAAGAAACTTGGGAAGAATTTAAGCCCCTTTTCATAATCGACTCAATGAATTTGGGATACTTCAGTGGCAATTTGCTAGCTCGGAAAAGCTCAATAAAAGTGAGAGGAGGGTATCCATGACCGGAGTAGAGACGGTCCGATATGATAGTGCCTGTGGCAAAGTCAACAATGAGCTCACGAGTCTCCCTTCTAGCTCGAACAACCACCTTGGCACGACGAGGAGGAGTGGACTTATTTTGTTCAGACGAAGATAGCCACTTGAGCACGTCTCGTTTTTCTGGTTCTTCAAGATCAACAAAATGAAAGGTTAAATTAGGAAGATTGCCAAGGCTAGAATTTTGAATAATGAGCCTTATCCGATCAATTTCATTTGGAGTTAGAGGATCTAAGGGATGATAAAGGCTAGCCACCAGGCAGAATTGTAGGATAAAAACTAGAGGTAGCAAGTTCATAGCCATGAATGCTGCTTCAATAAATGAAGCACAAGACAATTCACTGTTTAGCACCATACTACAGGAGACATGACCCGATTTATTTCACCACCCCTTCCGTGAAAAGGCTACATTTGGAAATTTCTATATTATATAAAAAAATATTGCCTCCGTTTTACATTCTGTTGATCTTACTTTGTAATAGGGGAACACAGAAATCAGAGTGCAATTTGCACAAGTCCTTTCCTTGCATTGAGAGCAAGAATAATTGACTCGCTTTGCTTTTGAATCGTGAAGAGTATGATGACATCCCTTCATTTACTTTTCGTAATCCAGTCAAATGCTTCAGGTTTCAACTTTACAAGTCGCCTCAAGGAAGCAAAATCTCTATTAAAATCAACCACCAAGCTAGATCCCATGTGCTAAATTGAAACGTGAACACACATTGAGTCTCAAAGCAGAAATTGAGTTGGAATTTGGAAGATTTGCTGAATTTGGCTGTTTAATACTCTAGAATACTACTTTCTCAGCAGGCCAGAACTACACATCTCACATGGTGTAATGATGTATTTTGTAAGCTTGCTATATTCTAGCCATTGTTTTTTCAATAATATTTTAACATAGAACTGAAATGGAGGATCCCACATCGTCACAGTTCTATCCAAATGTTTTTTAAAATTTTGCGGCCAGACACTTAACTGCAGAACTTCAAATTTCTTAAATTGTTGGGTAAAGTTTTCAAGGCGAAAGAAGGGAAAATGCCTCATTGATGTTTTTCATGGTTCTTCAACGAAAATCAACTGGAAGTGAACGTTTCCATGTTCTAGAACAGTTGGACCAGTTGACAGGTTAGGGTGGCTTGCTTTGAGTACGGGATTGCTTTCGAAAAAGCTAGCGGGCCAGAGCTCAAATCCACCGCTAAGTATTGTCATATGATAGTATGGCAAGTGGTGAACTCCCATTGCGTAACACAACACAGTGTTATCATTATTTTCTACCCCCCTATGCCAGCATTAACAGGAATAGTTGGCCCAGCAAGGTGTTAGAAGTTAGAACGGACTGCTGTCACGTTCAGGTCAACAAATCAATATTATTGGTTACATTAGACTCCAGCTTGCGAGGGTATCATCTCCTTCATGGCAGTCAAAATCGAAATTTTGACACGGATCGGAAAGGGCTCCGAAAAATCGGATCGTAAAATCGTAGAAAGATCATAAAATGTTCGTACAAAAATTATTATTTTTAATTATATTTAAATTTAAAAAATGAATTTAAATATAATTAAATATTATTATTTATTATTATTATTATTATTATTCTACGATTTTTCTACGATTTTTTACGATTTTTCTACGATTTTGAACGATTTTTCTACGAGTTTGACCGAGTTTGACCGGTTTCGATTTTTCTTTCCGGTCCAACCAGGTTTTCGGAGCCAACTCGCAAAATCGTACGAATTTGCGAGTTGACTCGCTATTTTGACTACCTTGATCTCCTTGGCTCTGGTCAGCAAAATGTCCAGCCATTTTTCAATCTTGTTATTCGGGGTAATCCACAGATAATCGTTGGTGAAGGCTCCCCGAATTTGTGAATAATTATTATCATCTGATAAGAGGGGGGGCATGGATGGCCCTGAGAATGAACGGTAGCCAATGAAGCTCCCCGTATTTGTTAAGGGTAGCTTGCTGTTAGAATCAAACCTAGCTTTAATGCAATGCAATTAGCGCTGCAAATAGACCATACCCATTTCTGGACAGTCCCTGTATGCTTCAATGATTTATTAGTTAGATACGTGTATGATTTTTTAATTTACTCAAACACGATCATTTTGATTTTCTTACTAAAAACTAAAAAGAAATATTTTTCACGGAGAATGGTTTTCATGACTAGTCCATATGCATATTCAGTATTAATATTCCCGTTTTCAAAGTTGGGTCTCATCAACATCCAGTATGATAAGATTTCCTATCAGCAAAATCTTTCAAATCAAGCGGCGGCGTCTGAATATGATCATGTAACTAATCCAAAAAAGAATTTCTGGCCTAACCCCGTGTCCTTCAACTGTGAATCTTGGTCCATCGGATTGCGCCATCAAGATTCTGCTCAAATCTTGCCCAAAACGCGGCTATTGCATTGATCCACTGTTGTCAGTCCCGTCAGACTTTGGAACGGCACAGTTGATCCATTTTAACCCTTTGATCCTCATTTCCTCAAGATCATCGGTCACAGCAATTCCCTAAACTCGTCTCGTATACAAATTCATATTCCCATCTAAATATCCACGCATGACCTTGACAGCCCTTTTGAATCCAAAACTTTCACACCCCACCTCTTCCAGCTCGAGCCATCTCTTTCGAATTAAACAGCAACGCGTTGGCAGCTTCTTGCCCCTTAAAAGTGAGCAAAGGGTAGCCATAACCACCATACACTTTATCAGAAATAATCCTGTGGACTGACGTCAGCAATGATTGAACTTTGGTTTGGTATGATTAATGCTTGTGGGTTTGGTCGCAGCTCTTTCAGCCATAAAAGAATGGCAGGTGCGGTTGGTTCTTCATGGCCTACGTAGTGGAGGCCTGTGCTGTAGCTTGACTTGGGGTATGAGCTATGGACTGTGGATTGAACTTTGGTTTTACTCAAATGGAATAACGGAGAGTGCATAGAGGAGAAAGAATATCAGACCCAGGGAAGGCTTACAGAGTTTTGTTGTTCTATGCAGTCGATTTCGGAGCCTTTCCATAGAATATTCTACGGGGAACTGGATAAAAGATTGAACTTTGCTTTGATTTTTAGTTGATATGTCAAATAAAATGGAAATTTTGTCATTAAATTTTAATATCAAATGTACAATGTAAAACCTATAGTAAATTAATTTTATCCTTGAAATAAAATAATGTTTATAAATGAATTCAAAATTATACTGACAAAGTGAAGTATAAAATGAAACTATAAATGACGCATTGTAGTATACGTATAGAATAATGAAAATAGAGCTTATAATTTAATTTCAGTATTTATATTTTGGCAAAATCATCTGATGAGTGCAGATGCCTGGTTTCGTGGGAAAAATCCATGATATCTTTGTAGTTGTCACATTGTTAACATAATTGAAAATCCCACGACCAAATTAACTAAACAATAATCCGAATGCTCCTTTTCCTGTAAATTCTTTATTGTTCACACAGACTCAGTTTACTATTCATTGCTACAATAAAATTATTATTTTACCCCTGGGGCCAAAAAATTTTAACCCTCGGGACCGGGGGTATTTTCACATTTTCCAGGGGACATGGATGACCTTTCTGGATTTATTGCACAGTAAAACGACACAAATAACCCCTGCAAACGAAAAAATAGCATACAGTATCCGAGGGTAGAGCCGTATTTTCCCCACAGGTTTTTTCATGACTATCAGTAGGTGCAAGGATGTGTAGGTAATTAACCAAAAATTTTTTTCTGAGACACTACAGGCACATCGTTCTTACACGCCCCTAGTGTTTCACGCGAAAACGCCCTTACGGTGGCGCTTGTGGAGCTTTCAAGTGATCAAAAATTCACTTACGTTGTGTCATGCGATGTGCCATCTTGTCCTCTGTCTACCGTCACGACGCGTTCCGATCATCAGGTTTGGGTAAACGCAGGTGAACGAATTTGTATTGTTTATTCGTTTTCTCTCTCCTACCACCGCAACTTATATCCAAGTCCCTGATGTATGTAGGATGTTTACTTTAGTCCATGTGGTTTTGATTTTGGTTTTATTCTTGATTTATTTAATTGAAAGTTTGATTGTTTTCAATTGTGCTCTTCAATTAAAACTGATTATGTATGGAGGTTTTTATTTCAGTCCTTAGTATTTTGTTTTTTGATTTCTTTTTGGTTACTTTAATGTTTTTTATATGGAAGTTTTGATTTGGCCCTCCAATTGAAATGATCATATATACTATTTTTCATTTAAGTCCTCCTTGTTAATTAGCATGCGGTTGGTATAGAGTGATGGAGGGATTGTTCAAAGCAAGAATTTGACTCTTGGATGAGCGAATTGGAACGAGCCGATAAAAGGGACATTGTTTCATTGTATGTCCTTGGATCCTATAGATTTGGCAATGCCCTAAGTACGGTTATGACGGAGAGGACTTGGAGGGGTGATTTGGATGTCGATTGATGAAGGGTATTTGGTTTGGTGATTGTAGTAGGGTGCCTCACAAACGAGCGCCAAGGTGATTTGCTTGTGGGATTACCAGTGGCAGGAAATTGAAGAAGGTCTGGTTGTAGGGTGATCATTGAAGGCTCAAAATTCATTAATTTTTCATGGAGTTCTTCAAAGGTGATAAACATGTTTCTTGCTTGGACATGTCATATAGGTTCTTTGTATTCATCACCAAGGCCATCAAGTATTCTGTCAATGAGATCTTCTACATCTAGTGGTGCTCCAAGAAGAGCAAGCTCACCGGCTTTGGATTTGATGGATTGGTGAAATGAGGTGACACTCGCAAATCCTTTGGTGATCATTTTAAGTTAGCCTTTGGTTTGTTTGATGCCACACGAGAAGGCATGGCATAAGTGGTGGCGAGGATAATCCATCATTTAATATTCATGTACATTATTTATTACAAAAATAAATTCATGTATAATTATTCACAAGATAATTAAGAATATTATTATAAGAAGTTATAATTTTATTTTAAAAAATAATCATGATTTTTTTTAAATATTAATATAAAGAGAGTTTTATTTTTAAATATATAAAAACAATTTAGAGCCTAGTGGATGAAGTTCATCTACGGCTGAGCTTCAAAGAATGGTCCAGGCTATGGACTTGCAAGGTCAAGGCTATGCGCCATGCTTTTATAAAAAGATTGGTGCTGGATTGATAGTGTGGTTGAAGTTATTTTTTAAAATATTTTTTATTTAAAAATATATTAAAATAATATATTTTTTATTTTTTAAAAATTATTTTTGATATTAGTACATGAAAATGATCTAAAATCACCAAAAATAATTAAAGAAAAAAATAGAAATAATTTTTTTTATTTTTTTTAAAATACTTTTAAAACACAATGCCAAATAGAATTCTCCTATTAGCCTCATCTAAAAGGAAAAAAATCCCAGATGCACCTAGTTTTATTTTCCAAAAAAAATAGAAAACAAATTTATTAAAGTTTTTTTTTTAAAAAATGAAGTGGATGACATGTTCTACTAAATATATTTTACTCGCCTAAGATAACTGGAAAACCAATGTCTGGATTTTTATATCTCAAAATACAAATTTCAACTTGTTTTTATCTAAACAAGTAAAAGAAAAATCTTATAAATCTCAATAATTTTATTTTCAACCTTAAAACACATTTTAACTAATATAAAAATATCTACAAATCTTGATCTATTTTTTCTAACATGTTAAAAAGCAAAACTGTATATAGGATAAATTCATTAACACTAAAATTATATATTTTTTAGATATGGTCAACCAAGATCTCTCTCCCCTCTGACTTCCATCTCTCATCTCTTAACATTCAAGGATTTAAAACATGAGAAATATGAAGTTGTAGAATCAAAAGTTAAACATCTAAAGCTGCAAGGACAAAAAACAATATGAAAACAAAAAAGTTTAAGGATCAAGTTAGACTTCCATGGAGACTTAAAGGTCCAAGATTTACTTCTTACAGCATTCAAGGGCTAAAATGCAAAGAAATAAAGTCTTAGGACTGAAACATATACACTCAAAGATACAAAACCAAATACATAACGATCAAAACGTCTAACATTTATAATTTTGTTTGTCTCTTGACCGGTCCTTATCATTTCTTGAATTATTGAATTTAGTCCTTCTCGTCAAAAGCCTTGCAATATAACCCAATTTTGTTGAATTTAACGTCTAGCAAAAGATAAAGCAATCCGATTTACAGTTTCTTTGCTAGCATCGAACTAGAAATTAGACGAGCCTTACGCAATTATTCAGCAAAATTTGCAAATCCAAATTACAGTTTCTTTTTAAAAAAAATAAAAAAACATTTCAAAAAACCCCTCATCTGGCTCGAAAGCTTCTAGTCCATCTGGGAAAGTCTAGAACATGAGGGAGACACCTCACCACCTTTGCATGCCCTCTCATTGCATCACCGAATGGTATCCTTCTGGTCTCTTCTAAATTGTTCTTCTCTTACTTGTCTTCTCCTTTACTTATGAACTGCTTCTCTTTCCCTCTGTATCCTCTACTATCAATATCAATAGCAACAGCCTCTCATTTCTCATTTTCCTTGTGACGTTCCTGCGCTTTCATTAATTCTCTATCAAGAAAAGCTTGTCAGGTTAGCATCTCTCCAACTAATTATCTTCTTCTTTTTTACTCTGCTCTAATCTACGTTTCTTGTGTTTATTAGCTTCCTGAAATTGTCATCCATCAAGTAACTAGTGATCGTACTTGCTCTCTTAATTTTTGTTTTATTAAATTTAACGTACCGAATCAACCTATGTCCTTGAAGTAAATGGCCACCGGGTTTGGCTTGCTTTTGTTTATCGTAGCAAATATGACTTCTCGTGGGAATTTCTCTGTTCTTAAATCGGTTCAAGCCCACGCTTCTTCTACAATCAAGGTTCAACTATCAAGGGATATTGAAATCTTTTGAAATCATTTTAAAGATGGGTTTTAGGTGTTTCATCGTTTCATGTCTATTTACTTAATTAGATGAAGAGTGCCTTAGAGGTGTTTGTTGAAATACCAAATCCACGCGAACTGTATTTTATTTTTACATTTTTGAAAGCTTGAATTAATTTTTTCAGTTTCAAATTTGAATTGTTCATAATAACCCACTAGCTAGGAAAAGCTCAGTTTTTTTTCGGGTTTGCAATTTTACCCGTCAAAAATCATTGATGTTTGCCTTGTTTGGGCTTAACATACATTATTTTTATTGGTGACAGGAATCATTTATTGGAATAATAATACACCCACGCTACCACTTTGCTTGATCTCGTACGGTATCGTTTTGTTGTACAATGTCTGCATTGTGAGCGCATGCACTAAGTGCGAAGCAAACTCCTACCCTACTAAAGGTTCCCCAACACAAAATGATTCCTTTAAGAACTATTTTCATGTCTGGCAAGATTTTTTTGTTTATTTATCTGGTTTCTAGAGCCTAAATTCCTTCATTCTATGTAACTTGAACTTGGATCAGGTGGACAAGGCTTTTCAAGACACCCTCATCTATTTTATGTTTGTTAAAATTGGTGGGAAAAGCTAATGATACTAACGTGAATGATTAAAAAAAAGCGTTCTGACTCGCCTGTTGCTCAGAAAATAGACCAAAAATACAGGAAGTCTTTATGGATGATTTTGTTGGATGTGATATCTGTTAGCACTATTAATATTCTGTTTCATTGGTTATTAGTTTGTTATTTGTTTTCAATTTGTTTTTCTGTTTTGCTTTTATATACCAGAATCTCCAACATGTGGATGATGTGGTGATTTCAATTGTATTGGCTATATAAGCCACAACTTCACTTGATACAATACACAAAATATACCATTGAAAACTATCAATTGGTATCAGAGCCTCTTAAAAGGCGCGGGAGAGAGTGAGAGTGTGAGAGAGTGAGAGAGAGAGGAGGAGATCTCGTGAGAAGTTGTTTTTATCGTGAGAATTTGTCGTGAGAAATTTGTTTTGTCGTGAGAAATTGTTTTTTTCGTGCACGAAAAAAAAGGGAAAGAAACACATTCAGTGTGTTGGTTCACGAGAGAAACACCTTCGTCTTTGAAAGAGAGCAAAAGAGAGAAAGAGAGAAATTGTTGTCAATGGCAGAGGGAAACAGTAGTGGGTATGTGCCGAAATTTGTTGGGCATTACGATCACTGGGCTGAGATGATGGAAAATCTACTTCGATCCAAGGAGTATTGGATGGTTGTAGAACACGGCACCGAGGTGAAGATTGGAGGAGAAACACCTTTGTTATCTTCAATAGTGGCTGAAACTCATAAGCTCACAGATGCTCAGCTAAAGAAGGCACAAGAAGACAACAATTTGAAGGATTTGAAGGCAAAGAACCTTCTGTATCAAGCGATTGAACGAGAAGTGTTGGAGACAATTCTTGACGAAGCTCTGCTAGAGCAATTTGGAATTCCATGAAGCAGAAATTCCAAGGTTCAACAAGAGTGAAGAGAGCTCAATTGCAGTCCTTGAGATGCGATTTTGAAGTTCTTCGTATGAAAGAAGGTGAGACTGTGAATGCCTATTTTTCTAGGGTTTTGTCTATAGCTAACGGGATGAAGGCTCATGGAGAAAATTTGAATGAAACTATGATCACAGAGAAGATTCTTCGATCAATGACTCAGAAATTTAACTATGTGGTATGTTCGATTGAGGAATCAAACAACATGACCACAATGACTATAGATGAATTGCAGAGCAGTCTGCTAGTGCATGAACAACGCATGAAAAATCAAGTAGAAGAAGAACAAGTTCTCAAGGTGACTTATGAAGAAAGACCCTGGAAGAGGTAGGGGAAGAGTGAGCTGGAGAGGTGGGACGTGGCGAGGGGCGGACAAAGCTTCAACAAAGCTACTGTGGAATGCTATAAATGTCACAAACTAGGACATTTTCAGTATGAATGTCCTAGTTGGCGGAAGAATGCAAATTATGCAGAAGTAGAAGAAGAGGAGGAATTACTGTTAATGGCGTATGTGCAAGAAAAAATTGACTGATCAGGGATGATGGGTGGTTTCTAGACTCAGGGGTGTTCCAACCACATGACGGGGAATAAGAGCTGGTTCATTGAAATGGATGAGAAATTCAGGCGCACAGTCAAGCTGGGTAATGGTGAAAAGATTATGGTGATGGGAAAGGGGGATTATTAGACTGAAGATTGAAGGGTTAACACAAAGAATCAAGGATGTGTTCTTCATACCTGAGCTTAAGAACAGTTTGCTGAGCATCGGGCAGCTGCAAGAAAGAGGATTGGCCATTGTTATTAAGGACAATTGCTGCAAAATTTATCATCCCGAGAGGGGATTGATCATGCAAACAATTATGACAGCTAATAGAATGTTCATTTTGCAAGCCACCATGATACCTCAAAGCATAATATGCTTGAAAACCAGTGAAGAAGAATCGGCAGATTTGTGGCACAGGCGCTATGGGCATGTGGGGAATAAAAGCCTTGAGGTTTTGGGGAATAAGCAACTGGTCAGGGGACTGCCTTCACTGCAAGCAAATGGTGGAATATGTACTGTGTGCCATCGAGGAAAGCAACATAGAACTAATATTCCCAAGAAGAGCCAATGGAGAGCCTCAAGGAGATTGCAGCTCATACATGCAGATTTATGTGGCCCAATTACACCAACCTCAAGCAGCTACAAGAGGTATATACTGTGCTTAATAGATGATTTCAGTAGAAAAGGGTGGATTTATCTTTTAGCTGAAAAAAGTGAAGCTTTTAGCATGTTTAAGGTGTTTAAAGGTTATGTAGAAAAGGAAGTAGAGAGTGAAATATGTTGTTTAAGAACAGACCGAGGAGGTGAATTTACCTCCAAAGAATTCAATGATTTTTGTGTTAAGAATGGTATTAAAAGGCAACTTACGGCTGCCTACACTCCTCAACAGAATGGAGTGGCAGAACGTAAAAATAGAACCCTATTAAACATGGTTAGATGTTTGTTAGCCGAAATGAAAATGCCAAAACTGTTTTGGCCTGAGGCTGCAAAATGGGGAATACATGTTCTAAATAGAAGCCCTACTGTGGCTTTGAAAGAAATGACTCCTGAAGAATGTTGGAGTGGAGTTAAGCCTAATGTTGATTACTTTAGGGTTTTTGGTTGTGTTGCACATGTGCATGTATCGGATAGAGGAAGAACAAAGCTAGATGAGAGAAGTCATGAATGTGTTTTTTGTGGGGGTGAGTGAAGAAACCAAAGCCTATAGGCTGTATGATCCCAAAACTAATAGGGTAATTGTTAGTAGGGATGTGGTGTGTGATGAAAGTGTAGGCTGGGATTGGGAAATTAGTGATGATAATGTGAGAAATGATGTGTTTAGTTGGGTTGATGATCTTAATGGAGAAATTAGTGATTATGATGAGGAGTCTGTGGAGGAAGATAGAGATGAAACTGGACTAGAACCGAGAGATGAAACTGGACTAGAACTGAGAGATGAAACTGAACTAGAACCGAGAGTTGAAACACTGGAAATTGAAGATGATGGTCAGATTCTAGGTAATGCATTAGAGCAGATTGATAATGAATTTGACATGAGTGACTTGGGGAAGATGAAATACTTCCTAGGAGTGGAAGTGAAACAAAGCAGTGAAGGAATATACTTGTGTCAATCAAAGTATGCTGGAGAAATTCTTGACAGATTTGGAATGGGAACATGCAATCCTGTCAAGAATCCCATAGTGCCAGGCACGAAGTTAGTCAAAAATGGAGGAGAAATCAGTGAGAACCCAACTATTTTTAAACAAATAATTGGCAGCCTCATGTATCTGTCAGTCACAAGGCCAGATATTGTGTTTGTTGTATGTCTATTAAGCAAGTTTATGACTGATCCAAAGTCATCCCATATGGCTGCTGCCAAAAGAGTTCTCAGGTATGTGATGGGAACTAAAGATTTGGGAGTATTCTACAGAAGAAATGCAGGGGGTACTGAGAATGAACTAGAAGTGTATACTGACAGTGACTATGCGGGGGATGTAGAAGATAGAAGAAGTACCTCAGGGTATGTATTTCTGTTGAGTGGAGGTGCTGTTGCATGGAGCTCAAAGAAGCAACCAATAGTCACTCTTTCCACCACTGAAGCCGAATATGTGGCAGCTGCTGCATGTGCTTGTCATAGCATATGGATGAAGAGAATACTTGACAGCATTGGATCATTCACCTGCACAAGTGTGAAAATTCATTGTGATAACAGTTCGACTATAAAACTGTCAAAGAATCCCATTCTCCATGGAAGAACTAAACATATAGATGTAAAGTTTCACTTCTTACGAGAGTTAGTGAAGGAAGGAACTGTAGAGTTGATTTTCTGTGGAACTAAGGAGCAGATAGCAGACATTATGACGAAACCTTTGAAGCTGGAATCATTTGTCAAGATGCGCAGCATGCTGGGAGTACAAGGTATGGAAGACTTAAACTGAATTAAACTGAATTGTTTCAGCAAGTTCAGTTTAGGGGAGGCTTTGTTAGCACTATTAATATTCTGTTTCATTGGTTATTAGTTTGTTATTTGTTTTCAATTTGTTTTTCTGTTTTGCTTTTATATACCAGAATCTCCAACATGTGGATGATGTGGTGATTTCAATTGTATTGGCTATATAAGCCACAACTTCACTTGATACAATACACAAAATATACCATTGAAAACTATCAATATCAACTTGCTTTTGTATAGAAATATTAAGTCGCGTCCAAAGCTCAATGTTTTGGCATTTTGCCTTAGCATCCTTGTCTTGCGTGGGCACACGCTATGTATGTATGTGTGTATGCATGCATGTGTGTGCGTGTGTGTACTGCATTGATGATTGTTGATCTGTTTCGAGTTTTTGACAAGCAACAACTTCCTTATTTCTTCGTCAAAATACAGGAATGGATGAACCACAATACACTGTGGCTTCTGATAGTGAAACCACTGGGGAGGAGAAATCTTCATCGGCTTTTGCAGAAATTGCAATTGGAATTGACATTGGGACATCACAGTGCAGTATTGCAGTCTGGAATGGCTCCCAGGTAGAGCTCCTAAAGAACACCAGAAACCAAAAGTTGATGCGATCCTATGTTACCTTCAAGGACGAAATCCCTTCAGGTGGAGTCAGCAATCAGATCTCCCATGAATGTGAAATATTTTCTGGAGTTGCAATTTTCAACATGAAACGACTGATTGGTAGAGTGGATACTGATCCTGTAGTTCATGCAAGCAAAAAAGCTTCCATTTTTGGTTCAAACTTTGGATATTGGTGTTCGCCCATTTATTGCTGCTCTAGTGAACAATGCTTGGAGATCCACCACGCCTGAAGAAGTCCTTGCAATATTTCTGGTTGAACTTCGAGTCATGGCTGAACTTCAGTTGAAGAAGCCCATAAGAAATGTTGTGCTAACCATTCCAGTGTCATTTAGTAGGTTTCAATTGACACGGATTGAACGTGCTTGTGCCATGGCTGGTCTTCACATCCTCCGGTTGATGCCTGAGCCGACGGCCGTAGCATTGTTATACGCACAGCAGCAGCAACAGACTGTGCATGAGAATATGGGAAGTGGAAGTGAGAAGAATGCCCTTATATTTAACATGGGTGCGGGGGTATTGTGATGTAGCTGTTACTACCACTGCTGGAGGTGTTTCACAGATTAAGGCTTTAGCAGGAGCTGCTATTGGAGGAGAAGACATACTGCAGAACATGATGCAGTATCTCTTGCCAAATTCAGAGGGCCTTTTTCTGAACCACAGAATCAACGAGATCAAATTGTTGGGGTTACTTCGAGTAGCAACCGAGGATGCAATCCATCGGCTCTCCTCGCAGAGCAGTGTTCAGGTGGATGTTGACTTGGGAAATGGATTCAAAATATATAAGGTAGTCACCAGGGAAGAATTTGAGCAAGTGAACCTTGAAGTGTTCGAAAAGTGTGAGAGCCTCGTAACACAGTGCTTGCGTGACTCAAAGGTAGACATAGAGGATTTGACTGATGTTATACTTGTAGGCGGGTGTTCTTATATCCCAAAGATAAGAAACGTTGTCATGGCTGTATGCAAAAGAGAGGAACTTTATAAAGAAATAAATCCACTGGAAGCTGCAGTCTGTGGGGCAGCACTAGAAGGAGCCGTTGCATCAGGAATCACAGACCCCTTTGGAAGTTTGGATCTGTTAACAATCCAAGTTACCCCACTTGGCATTGGGATTAGAGCAGATGGGAACAGCTTTGTCCCAATCATACCTAGAAATACCACAATTCCATCAAGGAAAGAGTTATTATTCACAACCACCCATGATAACCAAACTCAGGCTCTAATCCTTGTCTATGAAGGTGAGGGGACAAAGGTGGAAGAGAATCATCTTCTGGGCTATTTCAAGATCGTGGGAATTCCAGCAGCACCCAAAGGAATTCCAGAGATAAATGTGTGCATGGACATTGATGCCTCAAATGTGCTCAGAGTTTTTGCTGGAGTGGTGATGCCAGGGACTGATCAGCCACCGTTTATGGAAGTCAGGATGCCTACAATTGATGATGGGCATGGTTGGTGTGTTGAAGCCCTGAACAGGACTTATGGGTCGACTCTTGATCTAGTTACCGTGCAGAAGAAGATGTGAAGGCGAGGGTGACTCTAGACCGAGTCAGTTTAGGAAGATAACAGTGTCGGAATGAAAAGTTGTCTGCGTTTTACAAAAGTGAACTCGCTGCGAGGAATAAAATAATACATGTATAGTTTGGCTTTTTATGTATAGTTATGATATGGTGGTTTATTTAGAAATATATTAAAATAATGTTTTATTTAAAAAAAAGTTATTTTTTGATAATGATATAAAAACATTAAACACTTTTTAAAATATAGTGTGAGGCATGAATGGTTCAGACCGTTACAGAGAGAAAATCTAGCCGCGACATATTGAATCAACGAGTTTAGAAGGGAGAATGATTTGGAGATACAGCTAGAAGTATCAATTTGATCATTGTTTATATGTTTCGAGCTATATCAACATTGCCATTATCCTCTGTGAGGTCAAGAGAAATAGAGCAACAGGGCATAAATTGGACGACCCACAACAGACCAATACGAGTTGTTCTAATGGGCCTGTTCACAAAATTCAAATAATTTTTTCCAAAATAAAAATTATTTGCTAATGGATTGATATGTGAAATTTTAAATGGAGAGAAGCCCTGCCCCTGTCCACTAGAAAAGATAGGCAAGCAGGACACTTCTCTTAATAATCAGAAAAGAGGTTGACAGTGGAGTCGTGAGAATAGCAAGAAGGTGGCGATGATGGAGCTCGAGAGCTGGAAATTACAAGGCAGCATGGAGCAGCAAAGGGAAAGTGGATTATAAAGGACCATCCTCAACGAAGAGGACTAAACAATCAACAACTACAATTTCTCCTAAGAGTTTTTTTTTCCCAAAAATTTGAGAGCACCTAAACTTGCTAGGAAATGGTTGTCAGCAAAAGATTTTCCTCAATAAACATAAGTTCCCTTATTAGTATTATTGAAGTCACTGTCATATTTTCATTACTTGCCTGGTGTTTGATTCTAGAATTAGCAGTATAAATAAATATATGTTTTTTAATTGCAACAAGGCCTAGAAAAGTATAGATTAATAGTTTGAAGCCATCATCATTGTTCATAATTAGTCTCCTAACTGTCTGCATGGATTGCAGACTCCAACTGGGTTTGTATACTTCGTTGATTTTCTGTCAATTGCAGAATTTCTAGAAGAAGGTAAGCTTGTATCTATTTGTTCTACTTACAAAGTGATCGACAATATGTCTATTTATATTGTCAGTGTAAGAAAGATATTTTATTTTCTTTCTTGTGAAGTTAACTGGATGGATTGTGTGTGTTAACTACTTTGTAACTGCCTAAGAGAGTTCAGAGTGACTTTCTCTTACTATGCTAGGGTTAGTTACATGTAATTGAAATTCAACTATATTAACAAGAATCTGTTACAAGCATTTCTTCCTTCTGCTGCATGCTCTGATTGCTTGTCTTCTTCTCCCTCTTTGACATGATCAGTAAACAAGCTTATTATTCAACAGCCTCTCCTAAGCTGTTTACTGATTTAACCCCAAGCTTCAACCTCAATCTGGATTTCTAGCCATTGAGATTGCTGACATATTATCACATAATAGAAGTGTTGCTTCTGCTTGTGATTCCTCATCGAATTCATTTGAACCATTCTTCTGCATGTCTATGTTGCATTCAACTCCCGAGCCACACTCTTCCTGCTCTTTGGTCTCTTCTTTTTTGCGAGCATGTGTTTTTTGTTGTCTTTGTTGCGTAAGGCTGTCCCACATATCCGATTTTCAAGGTGCATTTCGGATCCCCGCTTCATCCGAGAAAGGACTCCTTTATAGTCTCATTTTCAGCAGCGAATGAGTGAAGCCATTCTCTACTTTCGTTGCTTACCTCTTCATTCTGAATTTCATTTTCCATCTTATCTTCGTGACTTTTTTTGGCCTTCAGATCATATATTTGGTGGTTTTCTTTAGTTGTTTCTTCACCAAGGTTTATTCGCTTACAATTCTCGGTACCTTCCTTTCCCTCCTTGAACTGTTGTTTGTCCTGATTGGCCAGCTTTTCATTTTTGAGTTCATCATGCATGACTTCAGTTGCATCAATTGTTTTCTTATTTTGATTTTCCTCTACAGCCATATCAGTTGCTGTTACCTCCAGATGCTTTACTTTGATTTCAGTATCTTCTGATTCAGCATGAACTTCTGAAATGGACTTGACTGTCTCTTTGCTTAACTCAGTCCTGAGATTTGAGGTTCCTTCAAATGTTCCTTCTTCTACTACACCATCATGCATGACTTCAATTTGCTATTCTGCATGATCTTCATTAGTTTCTTCATTACCTCTGTCTTCTTCTATGTAAGTAGGGGAAACCTTGTCCTTTATACTTGCTACATGACAAACATAAATTTAATTTGCAATGGACACTTCTTCCTCCTCCTATGCACAATTTGCCAATTGCTTGTAATCATTGCAATCATTTGTGTTATGTCCAAATCGATTGCATCTACCACATTTAGGTTGACCTTTAATTCTGCACACACCAAAATGAAATTTTTGGCATGTGTTGCATTGTGGCTTCACATTGATGTGACTACTGCTTCCAGTTTTAGATTGTGGACTGAACACACTGTTGTGATTCATTCTTCTGTCATAATTCAAGTTTGAATACTGACTGTTGTTGTGCATGTGATTGCTCTGCATATTTCCTCCTTGTGACCAGCTTGTAGGTCTTCTGTTTTGACCTTGCCAGCCTTGATTTGTCTTCATACGTGAGCCTTTATTTCCACCATGAAATTGATTACTGCCAACTTTCAAAGTGCTGAATGCTCTTTCAATAACATTCATCTTCTCCCTCTCATCATGCATATCTTCTCTCTTGTCAAAAACTTTAATTGAGGCAATCACTTCCTCAATTCTAAGCAAGTCTAGGTCTCTTGTGTCTTCAATTATTGAGACAATAGATTTATATCTCCTGCTGAGACTCATCAGCAACTTTTGCACAATTCTCATTTCTGTAACATCTTCACCAAGTGACTTAAGGTTGTTTATTATGTCAAAAAACTTAGCAAGATAATCATCTAAGTCTTCTTCATCTGATATTTTCATATACTCAAACTCAGCTCTAATGACTTGAAGTTTAACTACTCTAACCTTTTTATCTCCTCTATACTCTCTTTTCAGCACATTCCATGCTCCTTGTGCAGTCTTCTCATTCCTAATTCTAGGGAAAAAAATCATCGGTCAAAGCTCCTTGTATGATGCTTAGTGCCTTAGCATTGATCCTTTTTGCTTTTATAGCAGCTTGATTCTCCTCTGGAGTACTTGCAGCTTTGCCCCCTTTTTCTGCAGATCCTTCTGCTTCAGGTTGAGCTTGGTCTATGGCTTGAACAATGTCCCATAAATCATATGGTGTAAGTATGGTCCCATTTTTACTGCCCAGAAGTCATAATTTGAACCATTGAATTGTGGAGCTCTTAGGTCTGATGATCCAGCCATGATGAGATTTTTTTTCCTTCTTTTGATTGAATCTTGTTGATTGAATCTTGTTCACAGATTACGCCCCTTCTTGAATTTGTTTTAGAGCTCTGATACCATGTTGATTTTCTATCAATTGATCAATTATTGTGTTCTTAATTGATTCAATTATATTGCATGTGTATGGGTTTTTGTTTGGGAGAGAAGGATTTGAGAGAATTTGAGGCAGAGAGAATTTCTAGAAGAAGGTAAGTTTGAATCAATTTGTTCTGCTTACAAAGTGATCGACAATATGTCTATTTATACTGTTTGTGTAAGAAAGATATTTTCTTTTCTTTCTTGTGAAGTTAACTGGATGGATTGTGTGTGTTAACTACTTTGTAACTGCCTAAGAGAGTTCAGAGTGACTTTCTTTTCCTATGCTAGGCTTAGTTACATTTACTAAAATTCAACTGTATTAACAAGAATCTGCTACAAGCATTTTTTCTTTCTGCTGCATGCTCTGATTGCTTGTCTTCTTCTACCTCTTTGACATGATCAATAAACAAGTTTATTATTCAACAATAAGCTTGCTTACTGATTTTGTCACAGAGGGAGAAGAATACAAGCAACAGAGCATGTAGCAGAAGGAAGAAATACTTACAACAGATTCTTGTTAATGAATTTGAACTTCTCTAGGCAATTATAAAATGGTTAACATGTTGTTAATTCAATTAAACACACACAAAAAAGCATGTAAAGTAGTTCGCCTATAATGCGAGTATAAATAGGCATTCTATCAAGCACATTGTAAGTAATTAATGAAAAAATTCACAAGTTGCGAGTAAAAGAATTCCACTTGCCTTTTCTCTCTGTTTCTGCTCGTTCTCTACCTTTGCTGCAAACAACACAAACACAAATCAAAACCTAAACACACTAAGTCAAAATCAGAAAATCAACATACTTTCAATTCACTTAATTTCATTTGTCATAAGAGAAATCAATGGAGTAAATAACATAGTGCTTTCAGTAAGTTACCTCAATCCAACATTTAGGTAGTGTAATACTATCTAATCGCGCCCTGAATTAGCAAAGTCATGGCTTACAGCTGATGTATTCATCGCAGATAGCGTCTCATTTTGATTGTTTTCTCATCAGAATCTGTCACATGCTGCAGTTTACATTTGGCAATAAAATTATGATCGTTTGAAATAATGGCAAACATTCAATCATTTGAAAGTCAACACGTTTGAACAGGCCATTATGTTTTTGAAACGATTTGTTTGAACAACTTCTTCTTTTCTTGTATGAATGGTTTGTTTGAACTTATATAAACCCTCTTTTCTAGCCGTAATGCTTTGACCTTTACTATAACAGAATATATATCCTTTGCAAGAAAAGAAGCTCGTTGCTCTGTAAGTAACAATCCTCTGCCGACAATTGTTTCTGTTATTCTGACAGTTGCTTTGACAAAAATCATTGTACATACCACAAAAAAATAAAAATTTGTAGATATATTATCCGAAAATACTATGTAGGGGAGTAAAGATGCATGTAGAAAACTATAATAATAAGAATATAGAATTTTGTTTATTAGATTTATGTTGTATCCCAGCATAAATATATATGCTTTCTATGTTTCGATTAGATGAATTTAGTGTGTCATATCTAAACATATCCTGAATGAAAATGTTTGTTTAGGAGAAAGTATATATATTGTAAGGAAATTAGTGGGAGGGGGTGGTTAACTAGCAGTCTGAGAATTAGGGTTTGAGACCGGTTGAGGTTTTAACATTGCTATTTACCAGTGATTCTTGTGAAGTTTCAGTGTGAGATTTTTATTTATTCTCTCGATTTGTTTGCTCTAGTGTGTTTACTCAGTTGTTCAATAAATCAAGATGTTAACACCTAAAATGGCTATGTGGATCATGGTGCTAACAGTGCCTGCAACTCACATCTCGATGGTCTGAGGTGAGAGTAATTCCACACTGATCCTAGACCATATATAGTCGCACGCTTTTATAATTGTGTTAAGAAACGATCGAATCATGCAACTTAAAAGCTCTGAATTTAAGACATATTTATCTGTAATTTCGTTATATCACCGTATTAATTTGCTTCATGTGGACAATTTTCAGGCGGGGATGTTGGGATTATTTATGGAAGAAACGGAGATAGTCTCCCATACGTACCCTAAAAGAGTAATTGATTTGCTCACCGACGACATGAACTAGTCCAGGTCTATGATGCCAATATAAATGGAACCAACTTGATTGTAACCACTGGGGTTCCAGATGAAGCAATTGCCCACGTAGCATCCAGCGAGGAAGCTACAGACAAATGGTTTCGAGACCACGTACTTACTTGTGTTCTCAAGGGTGTTCGGTTCCGATATATTTGTGTCGGCAATGAGGCGGTTCCTGGTGTTGTTCAATCTCTTGTACTGCAAGCTATTGTTAATCTCTACAATGCAGTAAGGAAGGCAAACATAGATTATATCCAAGTTACGACTGCGGTCGGGGGTAAAGTTCTAGAAAGCTCCTATCCTCCCTCGATTGTCGATTTGCGCATGGAGTGGACAAAATTACGAATAAACTCGTGAAGCATTTGTATAATATAGGGTCCCCATTATTGATCAACTTAATTAGACCAGTACGACATATTTCATTAGACTATATACGCTTTATTTCAGTCCCGAAAGCCAGTGTTTATAGATGGGAATATAGGGTATTACAATCTTTTCGATGCTATGGTGGATGCATTTGTAGCGGCAATGGTAAGGGCGGTGCAGAAGGAGGATGTAAGACTTGTTGTTGCCCGAACCGGGTGGCCAACTGCAGGTGTTATTGCTAAACTTCATTTCATCCTGTGTAAAAAGACAAGTGAGCATGGTGGATGGTGGTAGACAAGTCGTAAATCTTTTCTCTTACATGAGACGGTGGATGGTGGTAGACAAGTCGTAACCCTTTAATTATATATTGATAATATTTAAATCACCAACATTATAAACAAAAAATTGTTTAAATAAAGTGAGAGAGATAATATAAATCAAGAAATTAATTTTATGAAGAAATAACTAAAATATCTTAGAACAAAACTTTCCAATAAAAAAAAGAAATCACCTAATGATAGAATGTACATGAAAATCTAGTGATGATTTAGTTATTCCTATTACAACATATTTTCAATTAGTAAAGCTCTAGATTAAATGAAACTCAAATTTTAGAAGAAAGTTTATAATGTGATCCCAGAAAACTCATTATTTTTCTAATCTTTTTCATAAATACACATCAGATAATGAGTTTTTTTTAATTAATGCAAAGAAAAAGAAACATAAATACATAACATTTTCATGCTATCTTTTGTCACAGGTTTTCTTTAATAGGAATAGCTTCCCAAACAAGATAAATAATTTAATATAATGATGCCAAAAATAAGATGAGATATAGCTAAATGTCCCTTAAGACAATACTAAGATCCAATTTAATCATATTTTATAGTAGAATTATAATTATATGTGGAAAGATAAAAAGAATATAGAAAATAATAGAGATGGTATAATTATTTTGTTTTAATGAGTTTTTTTTAATATTAGTAAATATTGTATGTGTGTATATATATATATATATATATATATATATATACACTGCCCAAAATCCACATGGGAAAGGAGAAAGACCGTGACCAAAATTTCTTTTTGGCCACAATGACGCACTGTGCTAGATTCAACTCTTCTGGACCGTCGTGTTTGAATACACATGATCCACTCAGAAACAAAATCCCGCATTATACCACGGGGTGCTAAAATCTCTGGCCTGTCCTTCCCAGCAGCTACTGCATGCTTCTCTTCAGTGAACGCTTCGAAATCCCTCGAGGACAAATAATAAAGCTCCAAACATAACACTGCCACTGAGCACACTGCCCACAATTTGTCCACATTCAACCTAATCTCGAGCTTAAAAACAAGAAGAGATTGGGGAGAAGTGAAGGGAAATTAGAATCCAATTAGAAAGGCTCCAAATGACGTCAACTCTAAGCAAAGAGAACCCTAGATACCTCGACGACAAAGATTACATGACAAACTCCATATCCCAAAACATACACATACGTACGAGCATGTTATGCTTAGTCAAGCCAAGTTCAATTCCCAACACACGCACTGCCACGACTTCTCTCTGCTTCCACAATATCTAACTATATATTAGCTCCATTTTGAGTTTGACTTCTCAAGCAACGAAAACACGACACACATTCCTACCGCAAACTCTGCCATCGTTCAAACCAATCATATATAATTAAACAATACAGACTCGCCAACTAATACAGAGTAAATAATCCATGGCCGATGAAAGTTTTCAAAATTTGCCATCTTCGTTATAATAATTAAACAAAGTCCAACCCTTAAACAATTCCTAGATTCTCCACAAAACTTCACGAACCAAGAGAGCGGCATGCATATATATATACATAGAGAGAGGAGTGAGAGAGAGAGAGAGAGAGAGAGAGAGAGAGAGAGAGTTTGAATTGAAGTGTAACAGAGATTTGTTTTCAACGCTTGCATGGTTTTCTTGGTAGATCGAGTATATATTTATTTCTTTTTCCAACTTGCAAGACTTCACCATACAGTTACATATAATTACCAATGCAATAATGTTCAACGTCTCGACCACGCTATCTCCTTCCCATGCCCACCCACCCAAACTCCCAAGACTTGGTAAGATATAGAATTAATTTGCGAGGCCACAGAACTCAAAATTAGACATGGTGCACAAGATTTGATATCCCACCTCGCACGTCGTCTCTTCTTTTAACTTGGGTCAATCAATGCATCATTCATAGTTAACTTGAAAAAATAATAATTAATCAAACTATCAGTACCAAGTGTCATTTGCCATTGACATTTTGACACGTGATAGTTAAACGCAGAAGTGGTGGTGGTAGGCCTATGTACTCTTGTCTTCTCCCTGCTTTTTCTCCTTTATTGCGATGTTTAAAACCGTTGAGATACTGACATGTGGCGCCGCTTTGATATGAGGGGAGACAATGGATATCAGGCCCCCGAGTGGGGGCCGCATCTTTGACCTATAAATCATCTCATCGTACGGCCTCCTATAAAACTTCAAAAATGGCACGAACGATTCTCGAGACTTGTCTGACTTGCTGACGCGGCACTCCCTTCTTGAAAAACAAGGCAGGGGATTGGAGGAACGAGGGGCGTGGGGTCCGCGGGTGAGAGATTTTTATCGGGTCACTCGCGGTGACACGCTGTGGCAATGGGGTTGATGGGAAGAGACTTTTCTTGGCTAGCCAGCTGTAGCTCCCACCGTTGACGCTGCCACGTGGGGTTCTGGCAATTGGCGATGCAAAAGAAAAGGATCTAGCGTTGAGGGGAGAGATAAGGGCCGGGCCCAGAGTAGAGAGGTTTGCTGGTCCTACATTAGATGATGACGTGTCAGTCAAGGTTAGGTGCCAAGGCTTGAGGGAGTCAAAATGGTGGGACACGGTGAAGGAAAATCTGGAGGAAGAGCATGATCCGATCTTAGCCGTTGATTTGACAGACGAAGGATCCAATCGGAGGGAGGAGGCCCGAGGGTAGGTGGAAAAGTCATCGAACTCCAGTGATTCTTCAAAGTCCAGTGATGTTACCACCATCGTGGCCGTTGAAAGCTCAACAAATGGACGGGCACCCTGCAGCCATAAAAGCATAGTCACGCTTTCGTAGAAATTTAAAGGAAGGTCACTCGTAGTCAAAACTAGTGGCCACCTAATTGTAGTCTGTATTTTCAAATTCACATAGCAATATAGGTCAAAGTTCCTAATTAACTATATTATTCATTACTAACTTACCCCATCTCAATGCTAAAATTAAAAATTAACATTTTTATTTAAATTTTTTATGTTCTTTTCCTATTCAAATAAGTTATAGGATCAAGTAGTTCGAATGGTCATATAAATAATTAATTTTGAAACGTTGCAACTATATATATATATATATATATATATATGAACGGTGAATTAAGGTCGCAGTTACGGTAGAAAAACAGGTTTGAAAACTAGCTCGTGCATGTACTTCAAAGTTGCAGGAGATTTGACTTAAAGCTTGGTTTCCCATGTAACTAGAAAGGCGCAAATACTACTGCCAGATCCAGCAGGTTAAGCAGCGGTATACCTCTTTTTTTTCTTATCAAACAGTATTCAACTTGAAATAGGAAACGATGGGGGGGGACAATATATTTCGGCCAATACGTGCACCATGGGCAAGTTTTTTGAATTTTTACCTTCCATAAATAAGAGAAGAGAGACGGTGGGTCGATTACAAAAGCCTTGCAGAGCCTGCCGGGGTAGTACTCGGCCACAATTTTCAGAGTTGCGAGCAATAAATTCATAAAAGCCGAGGCTGACCTGAAAAAGCCTGTACATATGGGGAAAAAAACATGCAAATTCACTAACACGTAGGAGGGAGGCATGTTGTTCGTTGAAAAAAAAGAGCGAAAATGTGGACTGTCAAATATTAAAGCCTGAGCATTGCCGGGGGTTATATTTAATAATGGTGCTGGCATTTGGCAATGCAAAAAAGGAGAATCCTGGGCACCATCTGTGTGAGGATCAAGAAATTTAAGGAAGTCTGAGTGCAAATTTGACCACTACTAGGAGAGTATATAACGTGACAGGCTTCAATTCCCGATAGTACCCCTAATAAACTGCCCAATAATGGACCATGGATGTGACACTTAAGGGGCAACCCGGACATTGTCTGAGCGTATATCAGACCCCTGCCGGTTCTCCGACATATCTGAGTGCCTGGGGTCTCATAAATTAGCTTAGCTGCCTGCTTTAGCAGCGTGCACCTCAAACAAAAGTGTCTTCTCAATTTTCAAGGCTTTGTCGATCGAAAATAAATAAATCAAAGCTTGATATATAGTTGCTGCTGCTTACTTGCATCAAAGAGGAGAACAAATTGCTCTGCGTTTTTTGGCATGGTCCCTATCGCCACCTCCAGTGTAAACACCAGCAATCGAGTGAACCTTAAACAAACAAGAGAAATAAAATAAATGAACAGATTCATATTTTACCCTAATTAAAACCAAGAAAAAGAAGTGCGACGTATGTTTTGTTGTTTTTAGTTAGATATACTTACGATTTTTGTGAATGGAACTTTTGGTAATCTTGCTTAATTCGAAAAATCTGCAAGAAGGTGCCAAAAAAAAGAAGAACTAATTTATATTTCTTTTTTCGAAGAAAAAGAAAAAAAAGAGTTATTAAAGGGAGAGAGATGGGGAGTTGAAAATCACCATAACAGGTCTGGATTCTTCATCATGACCAGCAACATAAGCAACTCCTTCAGCAAGCTCAGCTGAGAACTCATCGGCTATCAAGTTCTCTGTACATTCAAAACCAGGAATTAATTAGGGGTATATAAAAAACAAGAAAAAAAGTTGAGCGATGACAAAATTTCTATTCTTTATTTTGAAATATAAGTGGAATCAATGATGACAAGGGTATTTACTTTAACGTTCAGAAAAAAAGAAAGATTCCGCTAGTATATCGAAACAAAAAGAAAAGATATATGCTTGTAGAAAAGAGAGTAGTAGCAGACAAATAGAGAAAACTTTTTGAAGGAATAGAAGAAGATGAGAAAAGAAAATGGAGTTTATAGTACCAGTGCCGATACTCTCTCTCCAGGAAAGGCAAGCCCTTAAGTGCTTAGCAGCTTTCTTCACATTATCACCTTTTGCTCTTAGAAACCTCTCCACACAAGCATTGTTGCAGAACTTCTCCTGTCAATTAATTAAGAGTCGCATATATATCATCAGAGATAATAATTTACAGTAATCCCTAAAGAGATCTCCGTAGATCAAGTACAGCAAAATGATAAGCTTGAAGAAATCAAATCAAGAAACACCCTTGATAAAAAGCCCAGAGAAGCTAGAAATTAACAATGGAAATAACAGAAACCCACCTGTTTAACAGTGAGTGGAGCTTGTTTTCTTAGAAGCTTGAGAACCGCTTCAACTCTATCACTGGATTTGTGATCTTTCTGTGGTTGTTGTTGTTGTGGTCCTTTCTTGCCCATCTCTAGAAAAACAATGTGAGATCAAAACAAACACCGATATACCAAGCTTCTGCTTCACGCTACCATTAAAAATTTGCAGTTGCAGTGATAGAGAGAGAGAGAGGTGGAGAGAGGGTTGTCAAGATAGAACTCGAAGGTGGCAGCTTTGAATAAAGAGAGTGAGGGACTTAGAGGCCTATATATAGCAAACGATAGCTGATAACGCCGTTATGCGTTTTTAGTCATTATTATGGTGTTATTTAATTATGGATGTTCATTATGATAATGATATTCGCAACGGAAAACGTCACCGCCACCATCCTTCAATATCCTCGTTATAACTGCTCTTAATTTCTTTGTCTAGCACCCCTGCTTTATTCCTTTTAGGACATGCATTTATTTTCACCATTGATTTAAGTAATTAAAATATCGATCTCTCTTTATTAAAGAGTTCGGGAAACTGGCTGCATGCTACTTGGGAGAAAAAAAAAAGTAAACGACAATTTGAGGAAAGGTGCAGCTTACAGTTAATGAAACACAAGTACGATGCTATTGTTTTCATTATTTTAGGTAGTTTTTGTTGAGCTGTGTATAAAAAAGAGTATTTATTTTTAATATGGGATGAACATATTTCACTTCTTTTACTCATTTCAAAAACTACAGTGACAGTTTTCGTTGAGCAAAGTACTGTAGCGAGATCAAAGGACTCCCGTGAAAGTCTAGATTTGCAGTGCTAAACAGTGATTTTCTTGGCTGACTCTGGTGTGCATCATGGATGCTAGAGTTTCAAGTGGCTGGGATGCATAATTCGGTCATTATTGCTGGAGCAAATTGCTACTTCTGGGTAATAGAACAGTTTAGTTCTGCGCTCTCTTTTTCGAGCGTAGAAGCCATGCACTCATCCAGCATCGCTCGGCAGAAAACAAGGAGAGAAAGTCAGGGATAAGCTCTGTTGTTTTAGCTATACATCAAACCTGGCAATCTGGCTTGGAAGGACAAGCAGATGGCAGCGTTGATTGACGGATTATTGTCGTCGGTGATGAAAGACAAGAAATATATATATATATCGTTCGTCTCATCGATCGATTATTAAGAGGGATGGGTCCTTTCTGAAGAAATTTGGGTCGGCAAGCCATAATTGCTCGTTGCATCCAAGTGATGGGAGTGTAATTATGCCTGTGAAGGTCTTATCAATATTAAAGATGTAGATTTTGATGCTGTAAGACCAAATTAATTAGGTGCTCGTTGTTATTCAAGTGACCAGACACGACGAGGCGTTGAATCCAAAATTTATATAATCCAATGCATGTATATATATATATATAAATATAAATTAAGCACATGATTCCACAAGTCAAAACCTTGATATTTGTCGTCCATAAATGGCAACAAATTAACGGAGCAATATCCAAGTCCGTTTTTGTTACGGCGTAGACCTCATTAATTTCCCCACATTTTGCCCCTTCAGTCAATACAAGTACTCAAAGTTCCGACAAATGGCCACGTCGGCATTCCTTTTTACCTGATATATTAAAAAGAATAATCTTATTATCAGGTTAAATTGTGAATAAGATTATTAGCTAGCCTTTTATTTGAATTTCACTTTGTGTGTTCCTTCCTTTTCTTTTCTCTCTTCCTTCTCTCTTTCCTCACACAATACTTGATTCATCATCCATGTATAAAATTATTTTTACATTTAAATTTTTTAATATATATTAAAAAACTCAAGTCATAAAATATTTTCTTATAACTTTTTTACTTTACTGAATATAAATTGGTTCTACGGTCCTCTATCTCCACCTTCCTCCTTTGGCTTTCCTGGTCTGCAAAATCAAAATGAAGAGAAATTGAGCCTGAAAACGACAGTCTACACTCAAATCTGATAGATGTTTCTATCTAGACTCTTCAATAACAAGACTAGATTATTTTCATTTATAAATATACAAAATCATATTGTTTTTAATTTGTTTTTTTTGACATTAACATATTAAAACGATCGAAAAATAAAAATAAATAAAATATGCTTGGAACATGATATTTAAGATCGAGTGCAGCATAAAATAAAAGGCCTGAATTGGGAGGGCGACGTTAATTAACCAAAATCAGTCCTCGCCGTTACATTCCAAGATTTGAAACACGTACGCCCACTCAAGTAGCGCTTGAATGAAAAGAAAAACAGCGTGGCTTATTTTTTAAAATGTATTTTCAACATCAAAATGATCTAAGACAATATTTTTAAAATAGAAAAAAATAAAGAAGAAGCAGAAAAAGCAGGCGATCGTCATGAGGTCGGGGATGTGGGGCTTGAGATAGATTTTGGAGGCAAAGCGTAGTTTAGGCTGGTAAATTGGGGTTTCCAAAGTAAAGTGTAAGCTTTATGCTGCTAACTAAATAACAAAATATAAAAAAGGCGTTACCTAGTGAGAGATCTGTTTCGTTTGTCCACATTCAAATACGAGAGAGATTCCTGCTTCCACCTAATTAACACCTTTTTTCTCTCCCGTTATTATAATTTGATTTTCTGCCAACTATTAAAGTACGTGGCTGGCTACATGGACTTTGGGATATGATTTGGTTGCCCATCCCACGTGGCCCTAAAGTTGCTTCCTTAATCCTTGCGTGTCAGATTTCAAATTTTGAAACACCGTGCCCTCCCCTCCCGGCCCCAAACAATCGACTTACGTTTTTTATCATCGTTGAATCATTGCACCTTTTAAATTCAAACGACATGCTATACAATTGTGCTTCCCTCTCTGGCTTCTACTCTCTCTCTCTCCCTCTCTCTCTCTCTTCACATGAATGTCCCTTCAACTGCTTAGTAACCATGCATGCATGCATGCATACATGCATATGTTTGTTTCCTGGACCGGACGGGGTGGGAATATTTGTGGGGGGTTTTCTAGTAAAATCCATATGCATGGGGTATTCATTTTCATTTTTTGAAAAAAAACTCTAACATCCATTCCTGAGCTTGTAGAAGTTTGGATAAAAAAACCCAATGACTTTGCAGTAAATCATAAATCCTTCATGTCCGCTTCCATCTATCTCTTCGTGTGTTACTCAGGATGTCTTTTCGTTGTATTTTCGTTGGATCGACAATATATTTTACCGTTAAAAAATGTCGCGGGTATAAAAAACATCATTAATGATTAACAAGGCATGTAAGAAGAACCAAACTGCCTGCAATCATAGTTATTTCATTTTGTTTCCTGGAAGGATATAAAAATCACTACACTGTAATAATGAATAGAAATCAAACCACCTGCACTCGATCATATATACTTCTTTCTTTTCTTTTCTTTTTCTTGGAAGAAATATAAAAATCACTACAGTGTGATAATAAATAGAGAATATAGAGTGTCTGTGTAATGATTTCTACTGGGTTTTTGCTACAGGAATTAGAGTTTCCTGTTAATAACACGAACACCTGCTGTTGATCTGAAAAACCATCGACACGTAAGGGAAAAAATCACATAAGAGAAAAAATGTGCAGTTGCCAATGCCTAGGGGAGGCAGGAGATATAACGAGAGCTAGATTTTTTTTCTGCTAAAAAAAAGGGGTCTAAGTGCGATTATTTGTTTTCTTAGGGAGGGCTGTGCAAGCAAAACTCCAAAACCATTTAACTTAGCGTGGAAGGTTGTGAGAGTCTGTTTATCTATACACGGGCGATAAAGTAATTTGCCAAGATATACGGCTGAAAATTAATTAGTAAAGAATTTTAGATAGCTTCGGTTTTAGGGTCTCTCGACAGCGTTAGAATTAAAAGAAAATGATAATTGGATCAGTATCAATTTTTGTCACCAAACAAATCTATACCGCTGACATGATTTTCTTTTTTCTATTTTTTTCTAAAAAGCGTGTAATTTGGTTGGAGCCCGTTATTAATGTTCTGATTTTTCATTGTATTTTAAAAGTATTTTTGAAAAATTTCAAGAATTTTTTATTTTATTTTTTTTAAATTAAAAATATTTGGTGTTTTCCCGTCATTTTTATTTGTTGATGTCAAATAATTTTAAAAAAAATAAAAATAAAAATATTTTAATATATTTTTAAATAAACAATATTTTCAAAAACAACTTTCAATTATAATCTTAAATCGATACTCTCTTGAACTTAAAGGACAAAACCGATATAAGAACTTGCACGAGGACAAAATTGAAAGTAACTTATGTGATTGAAAGCGATTTTTACCCAGAATTTTAATTGTAAGACCTCCGAGGGAAAATAAAAGGTTACACGAGCATTTCAACCACCCAACTTGCAAACCTAACAAACAATCACATCAGCAAGAAGAAGGACAATACCTAAATGTTTTAAATTTCCCCAAATGACAACCACTTCCATGAAAAAAAGAAGAGAGGGAAAAAAAATATGAACGATTTCCATCTACTAGTACAGTACTTAAATGAATTAAGTTAGATTACATTATATAATTTATATTATATTTTAAAACATGTTCTCAAATAAAAAAAATAGGCTTATAACTTACATATATTTTGTTATACTATCTTGTACTTTATTTTTATTAAATAAAATGACGATGATTAGATTCAAATTCATGATTGTTAGGTCAACCAGGCTTTATTACCATATCAATTAATTATTTCATCTAAAATCTTGAACTGTTACATGAGATCCCGAGATCATTTATATTATGTTTTTAACATAGTCAAAGTGTTGATTACCAACTACATTACATTTATGAGAAATATTAACTAATATAAAATAGGCATGCCTCTTTTCTATAGTGTTTTTACTATGCACATAGACACAAATTATTGTGGATTGCGACCGATCATAGATATTAGTTTTCAGTTTAGTCTTCATTCTTTTGAGTTTTGATTTGTTTTTTGTTACTTTAATTTTTTGGTATACAGGTTTTAATTAGTTTTAATTTTGTCATTCAATCAAAATTGGTCATATATGTAACTTTTCATTTCGGTCCTTATTCTTTTAATCTTTCAACAAAATTACACTGTATTTTTTTTCTTTTTTTGTTTCAGTCACAAGGTTTTTATTTGTTTTAATTTTGTCATTCGATTGGAATTAATTATATATTTTATTTTTCATTTCAACCCTTAATCTTTAAATGTTTTATTTGCTATTAATTCCTTTTGTTTTTTCGGTCTTTCTTGAACAATATTTATTTTTTACTTGTATTTATGCACTCATGCTTTTAGTTTTTGTTTTAATTTTTTATCATTTTATTTTTTTATTAAGGTTTTATTTTTATTCAGACAATCATGAAATTTTAATTTATATTAGTGATCATTTTAAAATTAATATTTCTTCTTTTTTTTCCTTTTTTGTGTTTTATCTTATTTTTATATATTTTTGGGTCAGATGATTTAATGATTTTATTGTTTGTGCAATAATAATAATAATTTTAATGATTATTTTTTTTTGTGTTAATATTTTATTAATTTTTTGGGCAATTTAATCATTTCAATTGTTTGGGAAGTAATATTGATAGAATTTTTAATTGTTATAGTCATGATAATGATGGTAAAGTAGGGATGAATTTTCAATGATATTTTTCTTTTTCTTTTTGTAGATAGATTTTATTTGATTATTGCAGGTGTTTTCACAATTTATATTTTGTTTGTTGTATTTAATTTAAATTAAATTATAAAAATTATAAACTAATTCTGATACAGTGAATTCGACAAATTCAGGCATTCAAATCCTTTTTGCTTTTTTAATGATGATAATTTTATACTGGTGATTTCGTTGAAACTTACTAAACAGATAAATTTACATCAATTTAAAATTTATATATTTGATAAAAAACTTGGACTTCATAAGTCCTCACAAGATTTGTTGCTTTTTCTCAAATTTATATTATAATAAAAAAAAACTCATACAATTAATATGTTTCTGCGTTGAAAAAATATGTTTTCGGCCATAATAACACGCGAGTTAGTGTCTAGTAGGGATATGTTTGTGATATTTTTTGATGGAGGTAGACGGTATTTTCTTTCCTTTTTCTTCATTATTCCTCGCTGAATTGCAATAGAAAGGGTGGAGCGATATGTTTTCTAACGTTGTAAAAGGCAGGGCTGAGGTGTCATGGGAGAACTGGAAAGGGAAAAGAAAAGATAATGCAGAGTGGAGTCGGTGACCCAGGAGAAGGGCCCTTTCTGGGTGTTTAGGAACCGTTATAAAAGATAAATAAATACACAAAAAGCGTTATGATGTGATTCATGACCTCTCCAATTTGTGGGCTTTCTTGTTGACTACAGTTCATATGGGTTTCACATGGTTAACGGGACCCATATGTCTTTGTGACGGCATCCACTAAGACTCCGTAAGACCAATTTAAATTTTTTATTTTTGGATTTTTTTAATATATTAACATTAAATTTCAATATCATTTTCCTTATTAAATTCAACTACCTCTATGCCAGTAAATTACGTAGACATGAATATTTTACTTATTTATTCATAACAAAAATCAAATTAATAAAAAAAGTGGATTCGAGATCTCTTAAGAAAAACAATCGCTGTAGTTTCCTCTGCTAGCTAGTAAATGATGGAGGAGGATTTCTCTAGCCCAAGGAGGGTGGGTGTGTGTGTGTCTACAGTTCATACGTTTTGAACTATTTTTTTTTAAAAAAAAAAACATTTCTCTTACTTTTTCCACACTAAAAAATCACTATTTTTATTCTAAATCCTTTCTTTCTCGCTTTAGGATCAAGTTTTTTTAATATTATTTTATTTCTTAAAACATATAGAAGTATCAATAGATGGAAAATAATATTGATAATTCAGAGGTTTATTGATTCCAACTCATTATAAGAAGTTCACCTTGTATTTACCTGTACATGGTATGGGGTTGCTTGGATTGACGTGGAAGGTAAAGTTTAAAATAGATTTTCACTTTAAAATAAATTATTATTTTTTTTATTTTCATTTCTCTACCAACCCATCCAAATCATAAAAAATGACATCAACATTTAATATTTTTTCCAGGCTAAAACATCTAAACACAGAAACACAAACGATGCCCATGAGTTTATTTGAGAGTCGTGATACCACTTTATACAAATAAGTTTAAAAATCTTGAAGGTTGAATGGCATTTTTGTCGTAACAAAATGACTTCTTGTCAAACACATGAATATCAAAGAAAAAGCTATAGCTCATCACATAATTACTCTAGCAATAATATATACAGATTATTGTGGATTGAGATAATGTGATTACTATTTTGTTCTTCAGTACATAAAATTTAACTCTTAGACTCGAAGGTATTTTAGACTTTTTCTTGGAAGTGGCTAACATTACCTGATTGTTTAGGGGTGTTTTTTGTCTTTTTTATTTTTTTTCAATGGTTAAACTATGTCTTTACCCCTAGAAGTAGATAAAAAAATAAAGAAAGGTCAAGGGTATGACCATGAGCAATAAATTAACATATTTACCCTCATATGAGACAAAAAACAGTTAATTGATTGTGAGGGCATTTTCATTTTTTCACGGTTGGGTTAATAATGAAACAGCTGAAATGTGTGTCTTCTTCATTATTATATTTACCCTCATATGACATAGTAATGGATTTTCAATTATATTTTTTTATAGATAAAAAATCACCGTTTTATTTTTGTTATTTAGTTGTTATAGGTATTTACACAATTTATATTTTATTGTTTTGTTTAATTTAAATTAAATTATTAAATGAGTTAGTCCTAATACAGTGAAGTTAATAATTCAAGTATATTTATTAATGATTGAGATAATATTATGTCAATAATTTCATTTAAACTTGTTAAACAAATAAATTCATATCAATTTAAAAATTCATATAGTTTATTAGAAACTACTTCACAAAAATTATGAAAAGATTTACTATTTTGCTCAAGTTTACATTGTAAAAAACATCTCACACTCTTTAAAAAAATTGCATTGAAAAAAAATATGATTCTGACTTTATTTATTTTAATTGTTTTTTATTTGCTCTTTTGTTGAAGTTTTTTTGGTTTTTGTTTTATTCTTCAAGACACTTTTATTATTTTCATTGTTTACACAATAATACTAATTTTAGTGATTATTCTTTTATAATTTTTTTCTCGCTTGCTTTTCTTTTACAGTTTTTTTCTAGGACAATTTAATATTTTTAATTGTTTAAACATTAATATTAATGATAATGATGATACTAACAATAATTTATTATAATCAAATATAGTGCTTTATGGTATTAATATTTATGATTATTGTTCTAATGGTAACAATAACTCATAAAATAACAAATTTTAGTATAATCCAAACTATTATAATAATTATATTCAGAATAATAATAATAATAATAATAATTTTTCTTTTGTCCTTTGCTTTTGTCATTTTAATTGTTTTTATATATTCTTCAAATCAAATAATTGTTTTATGCTACTAATATTTATTAGAGTTTTGTCTTCAATCATGATCATAACAATCAGAAATAATAGTTTAAATAATTTATGATTCGATGTTATATTTATTAAAAAGTTAAGTTTTGCGACTTTTTCTATATATAATGTTTCAAATTTAATATTCTAGATTAATGGTTTGGATAAATTCTATGGCTCAATATTATATGTAATTTTTTAACTTATTTCTTTAAAATTTCAGTACTTAACATTAGTATTAAACACAAATAATCATCTTAATTAATTTTTTGCTCTTATTCTTTTATTTGTTTTTGTTTAATTTTGATGCTTTTAATTTTTTCGGTCCTTCTAGGACAATCTATTATTTTTGAATTTATGTATGTGTACTCTTAGTTTTGGTTTTTAATTTTTATCATTTTCTCTCTTATTGGGTTTTTATTTAATTTATTCATGAAATTTTAAGTTATGTTTATAATCATTTTAAAATTGATATTTTATTTTATTTTTCTTTTTCACTATTTTTATTCTTCAAATCAAATAATTTTTGAAATGCTAATAGTATTTATTTTTGTTGTTTTGATTTGATATTTTCTTATAGTTTTTGATGTTTTTTTTGTTTTGTTCTTTCAAGATAGTTATATAGTTTTCATTGTTTACACAATAATAATAATAATAATAATCTTAAAAAAATATCTTTTTTATAATTGTTTTCTTGCTTGCTCTTATATTGTAATTTATTTATTATTATTCTTCGAGATAATTTGATATTTTTCACTATTTAAATAGTAATAGCTATTATAATAGTAATAACAATATTTATTTTTACAATGATTGTAATGCTTATGGCATTAAAAATGATGATCATTATGCCAATAATAACAATAGCTCATAAAATAATATTTAAAAATATCAATAATAACAAATTTCACTATAATCCAAATAATTATATTAATGATAATGATGATGATTTCCCTTTTGTCCTTTAATTATTTTCATTTGTTTTTCAAATCAAATAGTATTTTATTATATTGATAATAATTTTTTGGGTTTTTTTTCCTTCAATCATAATAATATCATTGAAAATAATAATTCAACTAATTATAATTTGATATTTTATTTATTAAGAATTGAGTTTTACAGCTTGTCTATATAATGTTTCAAATCGAATATCATGGATTAATTGTTTGAAAAAATTATGTAGCTCAATGTTATTTTTAATTTTATTTCTATAAAATTATATTACTTAACATTAATATTAAACAAATTAAACTATCTTATAATAGGTTTTTTGACATTACTTAACAAAAACTCTCTTTCATCTTGATTATTTTGCTTAAATGTATAAAATTATATAAAAAATGACTCTTAACATTTTTGTACATGATTAAAATTTCAGCTCTATATGCGGCGAAGCACATGGCAAATGACTCGTGTAAAATATAACATCATGATTCTTAATTATTTTTGAAAATCCATTTTTGATGTTAGCTTGTCAAAATAATACCATTAAAAATTAATTTAATCTAAAAAAAAACACAATTTAATCACAGCACCAAACAGGAACTAAATTATGAACAAGAAGAAAATTGCTTTAGCAAAGGAAGTTACCAGTAAAAAAACTTTAAAGAAAGTCCAAATAATTGAGATATTTACTCCATAGCAATTACGCCACGAGTACAAGATTCTGCTCCATGGATTCTTTTGGATTTGTTGCTTACAGATTCACTCACATGGATTACAGCCTGGTTCACGATCAACACCTCAATGGCGGCGCAGTGGAAGAGACCAGGTGGAGGAGGATAAACGAGGTGGGTAAGTTTTTCTGTATAATTTCGAAAAAAATTATATGCTGGTTCCACATAAATTTGGAAATCGAAAGACCAAGTATTGAATATAATAATACTTTACTTTATAATCATTTGATAGGTGGTATTTTATGTAAATTGTTTTAACATTTGTTTTTGCTCTTTAATAATTTTAATATGCCGGTATTAAAAATGAAATAAAACTAATATATTTTTAATTAAAAAAATAACTTTTAAAAACAAACACCACTGAAAAATACAAACTTGAATAAAGGCAGGAATTTGGAAGGGATATTTTAAAATCAACAGCATTACTCCTAAATAGAGATAAAGAAGTATTCCAGATGGGCAAACCTGCACTATATATAAAGAAGGCCCATTCCAATATGTTCTGTATATATATATATATTGGAGGACTATGTAGCAAAGTTATTAAATCTGTTCCGTTCCGGCCGGAACATCCCGTTCCGTTCATAAAACCAGGACAAAACGACGTCGTTTTTGTCCCGGTTATAATTCCGGCCTGTTCCGGAAATTCCGGTTCAATTCCGGCCGGAACACCTCGGTTTTATTCTGGGCATTTCGTTCCGGACTGAAGAAGAGAGACACTGAACTGAAGCGTGGAGACTAAAAATTATTTAATGGAGAAGAGTTGAGATTGGAGTTGTGTTTAATCGATGTGGGACAAGGACTAAGAAGAGTGGAGCGGAGAGTATTTATAAAGGAGAAGTGGGGAGATTGGAGTGAATTTGTCCCAGCATTCGGACAAATTCAAATTGAATTTGTCCGAATGCTGGACAAATTATATATATATATATATATATATATATATATATATATATATATATATATCATGGAATCACTCTTGAAAATCAGTAATTGTTTTGTTTTTTATTTTTAAATTATTTTATAATGTATTTTTAAATTATTTTGAATTATATATGAACCTTAACTAATGAAGTTTTATAGTCATAATTATGTTGTATTGTATTTAGAAATATTTTACTTACGATTTTACGATTTTTTATTTATATCATATTGTGTTTCAAATTTTACTTATTTTTTTTTTCAAAATCTGTTTTTTTCTTTTCTTTTTGAACATATGATTTTCAGTACTATTCTCTTTGTAATTATCTTACTATGGTATTTACTATTTTTTTGGGATGCATAATAGAAATTCTAATATTTTTATATTAATGATGTAGAAGATGTTTGATGTATTTTTCTTTTATTTTAGAACATTTTACTTTCATAATATTTTGGAATTTTAAAGATATTTCTAATTTTGAGATTATGTTTGTATTGTATAATTTAAAGTTCATTTATCTTGAATTTAAATTATACTTGTTAAATTAATATTTTATTTTTTTCATATATATAATTAAATCAATATGAACAACACAAAACCGGAACGGAACGCCGGAATACACCGAAACCGGAACGTTCCGTTCCAAACAAAAAACAGGAACGGTAACCGGAATGGATTTTATAACTATGCTCTGTAGGGTCTTACCCCTCGTCTTTAGCAAATTACTAGACTGCCCAGCTTTTACTGAGTTGGGCTTAGAATAAAACCGAACCCTGAGACCTAAAAAATGTCTTCACCTGGCCTGGGCTACATGGCAAAATTATTTTATGACGTCTCGATTTCGATTCGACATCCCATAGGAGGGTTGTGATTGTTTTTGTAAAGTGTGTTTTATTTTAAAAATATATTAAAATAATATTTTTTTTATTTTTTAAAAAATTATTTTTGACATCAACACATCAAAATAATTTAAAAAACATTAAAAAATTCATTTAAAATAAAATAAAAAATTATTTTTTTTAAAAACAGAAGTTAAAAGTTGAAACGCCGTCCAAACATGCTCTTAAAATAAAACCGAACCCGGAGACCTACAAAATGGCTACATGGCAAAAATATTTTATGACGTGTCGATTTCGACACCCATATCAGTTTACTGAACTGTCCTCCCCAGGAACAAGCGGGGAGATGTGCGTGGTGCTCCCACGAAAATGGAAGTATTTGGCATCCATTTCTCATCTGAAACTAGATTAGTGTAAGAATTAAGAGACGCAAGAGAGTCTTCGTTGTCACAAACGTTGTCTCTCATACCTCAAGGACGTCAGCTAAAGCTCGATGCTTCATCACTGATCAGCTTTTCACTCCCCAAATTTATCTTCTATCTACATTTAGCTGATGAGATGTTGGAAAATATCAGTTTCATGGACAAAGCTTAGCATTTCTGCATGGGTAACTCGTCTCTTACAAATCTCACTTTCCAGCCAGCTAGCCATAGGAAAGTAACACTTTCAAGGCATCCAGACAGGTGGAGATACGGGATGAGATTCTTGCAGAAGACTCTTGAGAGAAACCCCACACTTGTGTGTGCTATATATCCAAAAACTTATTATAAAACAGTAGAAAAGACTTCAGAAGGGAAGGCTTGGGGCTCAAGTGAAGTAAGTGGAAATATGGGGGTGTACAAATTAAGCACCGCTGATTGGTGAGGTGGCTTCTTCTGCTGCAACGGAAAAAGGGTTTGACAGCGACATTGCACCGAGAGCAAAATGTGAGATGCATGATTGGCCTGCGAGGGAATTTAAAAATGTGCCATGGCTAGCAACAGTATTGGCCTTAAGTTCACCCTAGCTTGTCTAAGAAAATTAACCATACAGTTCTTCCTCCCATCCTCTGATCACCTGTACATGAGCCGCACCCACTTCTCCAAATGGGGTGGCTGCAATCCCTCATCTCTCCATTGAAGAAGCTCTGGTTTCGTCTACACTCAACTCCAAAGAATAGTATGTTCCTGCATGGTTTTTAATCTTCTTATTGTTCTTTGCTTATTAAAGAAGGGCGACAAATTTAACATCCTACCATTGGCACCGGATTCTCTTCATGTCCAATCTGTGATCAAATTACACGTTCTGTTCCATCCATTGCATCTTTCTTCTGGCATGTTCTTTTCTCATGATTCCATGTGAATTTAAAACCAGTCCCAAACTACTCAAGAGATTCACTCATCCAGAACCAATATCCTCTTATAGTTTGTATAAAAATCCATTTGTAAATTTCTTTTTAACCTGCCACTGGAGACTCCCTCAAAATATTTGCTGCAATTCATTATGCTTCGTCCTGGACTTGTATAGTTACTCAAGTGAAGTTTGTTTGCCTTTTTTTTTCCAGGAAGAGGGATATACATTCTGTACGAGGATGTAAAATCCTGCCAATATGAAGATGTGCATGTCCTCTGGTCAATACTAGTGGATTCAAATACCCCTTCCTTGCTATCAAAGCAATGAAGGTCTACACACTGCAGAGTTCCTGAGAGATGTCCACTCATGTACATAAGATATTTATCTTGTTTTATAATCTTTTGAAAGGATTTTTGTTTCTGTAGTTTGCTTACTGAATTCTCTGTCATCCGAGCTATATATATTAGAGCATAGTTTTTCCGCAAAATTCATGTTCGTTTTCTTTTCTTTGCTAAGAAAAAAACCCTATATGCTGATGGTTTACACAGACTCTGAAAGAGTCTTAACTGGAAGAAAATTGAACAATCTTAATCATTGAATGAGGCATTGGGTGAAAGACGGCTCTCTTTTCTCTTCAATTTGCCTTTTTTATTGTTGCTTTGTCAGTCTCAGCAGTTGGGTGTAGCAGTTTGTTTATTTTTTTCATGTCAACCTGAAGTGGACTTGGGAAAACTATAGAATGGATGGGTTAACACCCACATGATTTTCAAATCTTCAATAAATTCTTCCACAATTAGTATTATTACTGGCCATAGATTCTTCCTATAGAATGGATGGCGTTCTGTTCATTCACTCATTTTGTCTAGGAATTCGACAGGATAATTGGGAAACTGCTATATATTAATATTAATGTGAGTTACATTATAAGAGTTAGTGTTTGTATATGCTATTGTTTTTAAAGTGTTTTTCGCTTGAAAATATATTAAATTTATAGATGATTTCTTACACCACCATATTAAAATGATATAAAAATATTAAAAACAATTAACTTAAAGCAAAGAAAAAAATTATTATCTTTTAATTTATTTTGAAAACACTCTTAAAATGCAAAAACATTTATGCAACACGCGTCACCTTTTTTAAAATTCAAATGTGCATTACATTATAAATATAACATGTACATACGACCACGAATAAACTAACAAGGCCAATACATGTCAGCAATCTTATTTTGCTTGCCAAGATAAATATCGCTGAATTCCTATTGGGAATTAGAAAGGTCGGTTGTGTGGGTAAGTACCTAGTAATTGAAAAATATTTTCGGTTTTCATATAATAGTTCACTGAAGCGAAGACTGCAAAGTGCAAACAAGTCGACGCCGGGGGGGTTTCCTCAGTTTTTAACATGTTATCAAGTATACTTAATTTATTTAGAAGAGTATATTAAGTATCATTATTTCTTCAATTCCATGTAAAAATATCATCGTGAAAGCTTGAATATCACTCAAGAATATAATTTTTTCAGATATTTTTAAAAATACAACTTGGCTAATGAAATTAGAAAAAAAATAATTTTATTTAAATGCTAGCTGCAAGATTTGAGTTCATAACCCTGTGTGTGTGTGTGTGTGTGTGTGTCATCAAATCAACCACTTAGAATTTAGCAAACATTCTCTTTAGATGTCAGTTGAACTAGTAAATATCGCACCATCATAGCCACTTGGTTATCATCGGCACAAGATCTATCTGCTGGTAAAGTTGGGGAGCAACTTCATGTTCTTTCAACAAGTGTTAAGAGGTTGACTGAATTTTGTGCTATCTTTAGTTCATTTCTATATTTCTTCAAGGGATGCGCAAGTTTCTGGTATCTAGAAAATATTGCCAGCATTCAATAACAATTCCAAGCCATTCTGGGGGTAATCGAAATTGAAAATTCTACGTTCTAGGCATTTATTCCTTAAAATGTTGTTTCATTTACGGGAAGATTTAGGCTTAGGACGTTAAAAGCACCATCATGTTGCAGAGTTTGGTCAACTATATTTCCTAGTCACAAACATATAGTTAGCATCTCATAGTAACGGGGAAATACAGGCAACGTTAGTAGTTAATACTACCTAACAAAAGGTGGATTTTTTTTTATCAAATCTCTAAATTCTCATAGTAACTTGAAGCAAACACACGAGCTGTTATCAAATTGACAAAGGGGTTTAGAATAGATTGTACGGGCTGCTCTTGCTAAATAAAGTTTTCAAAGCATTTATGACTTTCTTTATTGGAAAAAAAGTGCGATTAGATTTAAAACCTAGCATGCTGGAGGCAGATGAAAAATTGCATCATATCGCCAGGAGCCCAAAGGACCGGTTCATCCGCACTGCTGTTGAAAAGCCCTTTTGATCCGCTGAAAAGCAACAGCTCTGCATGAGCTACAACTTTTCAGTCAACAGAAAGCACCAAAATATTCGAAGCGGTTCTAAACAGAATGGGAGCTCTTGCAAAAAAGTATTAAATACAGGAATTCAGTGATGAAGGGAAAGGATCAATCATAGAGATTTGTAGCATTGAATTCAGCAAGCCTGAACTACACAACCTTCGGACCCAATAAGCTGAATCTACAGGCTGCCTGTCGCTAGACATTAAAAGTGTGCTCTCCTAGCCATGTCAGAACAGTCGGGAAATTTCTTGGCTAGACACCTAATTCTTTCCCAGACAAGTTCTATTCAGGTTATACCACAAATTACTGCCATCAACATATCAAATACTCAAGCATTTTGTCCATGTACAACAGGCAACAGGAGATACAGGAAAAATTAAAGAAGGGTCAGGGCATGATTATTCTGTTAAAAATATTATTGGCCATTAATTATTAGAGGGCAATAAAAAAAAGGATCCGCTACCATAGCACATAACTCGTTAATTATTCAAAAATCCTAATTAAGAAAGATGATAAATGGTTGTTTGGGGCCAGATGCAATTTAGTCCTTCAAGAAAACCAATATACCTATTGCTAAATAAAAAGTAGGTATTTTTCCAATCAATTAACAGATGAATACTCAATGTCAGGGGGGAAGTACAAGTAAGTTCCAAACTTCCAATGTAGAATGGCATAAAGAATAAGTTTTCAAATGTTGAAGCAATGTTCTGATCATGCAAGGAGATAGAAACAATTCATAGTTTAGAAATGACATGGATTACATTTTGAAATCATTGTCTTGTCATCCTTACTTACAAGGCATGTGCTATGCTGTTGTCACTAGGCAGGGGTTCCAAGGATTATAAGGACGATGCAGACGGTAATTCTCCAACACTTGGCAGCCAATCTTGAAAGTATGAGTGGCAGCCTATCTCTGCATTGGAGAGGGCTCCGAGGGGAGTTACAGTAATCTGAAATGAAATAAAGTGTTGTGTTAACCATGAGCTTCTCTACTCAGTAAAGATTCAAACAAGTAAAGAAAAACTGCCCACATATCCTTGCTGAACAAATTTGAAGTCCACTTCATCAAAGTCACCTTCATCAAGTTTCCCTCCTAATACCTATAAGAATTGAAAAGACCATATTACATTCAAAAGTGGAATTTAAGATCAAAAATACTTTTCTGAGGGATAAAAAAATCATTGTGAACAGCAATATCCTTCCATCTTCAACTCCTTTACAAAGCACAATAATTTTCCAGCTCACACATAATCAGTAGCCTACCATCAAGTTTATTTCCGTCTCCTCTTGAAGCAGCAATATAGATCATAGCTTACTCAAATTAGATCAAATAAAATTATAAGGATATCAACTTAGAAACACAAATAAAAGATTTTTTGATAAAGGGGAAGAGAGACAATAAGGAAAAAGACTCACTTCTCTCTTGAACAAAATACGATCTTGTGATAAATTTAATGTATCAGTCTCTATTGGTGCAGTTGAATCCATATCCATTGTCATTGTTGATAACATTTTCCCTCCTTCCATGTCAGAAGTAACTTGTTTCCACTTCATTTTATATATGCTATTACCCTGCTTGGTCAGTTTATACCCCTTTTGGAGGCACAAGGAACAGTTAAAAAATGCACATCAAATTTTCATTTAGAAGCATGGAAGAATTATTAAATCAATGATAAAAGCAGAAAACATGCAAGACCTAAACTTCAATTAACAGAGACAATAAAGAACAAAATGAAAATGAGTTAGAAAATCAGTGCCTCCCTTGCCCTGCTTAGGAATGCTACAGTAATTTAATCACAGAATTAGAAGGAATCACGTGCAAATCAGATTGTTGATATTATCATGATATCCACATACAGGGGACCACTTAACATACAACACCTTATGATCTTTATGCAGCGTAGCATTAACCTTAAACCTGTCTGGGATAAAAAAATCATCATCTAACATGAGATTAAAAGAAGAGGAAAAAAAATCATTACTTCAGCAAATAATGAGAGAGAGAAAAGAAGGAAACCTGACATAAGAGATATGTTAGGTTTCCTGCCGAAAGTAACTGATCAACCCTACTGATGGAGAGCATATTTTTTTCCATTATTGGTATCTTTCTATCTCGGAGTGGACTACGGCATCAATGTGAATTCCAAGCCCTATCGCTTGGGAATAAATGCTTCACTAGCTGCTTGCCCGGAGAAAAACAAAGCCTTAAAAATTTTAAATTCATCCCTCCAAAGCTTAAACCTAATCATTTTCCTATCTCTTGCTTTACTCTTAAGAGGTTATCTTTCCCATGAATCTTTATGATCTTCAATGTCTGCTAATATCAATCAGAAAAAAAATCAAGCGGCATTTTAGCATATTATGAAAGTCTAGAGCGATATACTTTCACTAAACACAAGTGTGCGCGCAGGTCAGCTGTCACATTGAAGGAATATCAATAAATGGAAGGTCCAATCCAAACAAAAATCAGGAAGGGAATCCTTTAAAATGACACGACAGCTTCTCTGAAAAAGCACATCAAAGTAGCTCAATCTAGAAGATGTATACAAAAAAAAAAAAAAGCCAGATTGTTTCATGATTTCATATGGAGCTGTGATATGCTGAGAACCTGGTCTCAGATTTATCAGTTCACCTTATTATTAGCGACGTCTGTTGGAAGATCAATATTCAAAAAACACCTTAAAGGATAAGTTTTTTTCTTAATCTCAACGAGTGCTGCAGCTATTATTGGCATGCAAGCCTCAGCAGCAAGAGTGAAGTTCTCAACTTTGCTCTGACCTCCAAACCTGTACAACCCAAAGAAGCAGTTATATGGAAGAAAGAAAATGGTATTCACATGAACAGTGTCACTGATCTAGCTATGTAGCCTGAAAATTAATTCTGTATACCAATCATATGATATAGAGATGGCAGGTATATCATTAAAGAAGGCCTCTCGAGCGCCAGCAACTGTTCCTGAGTAAACACTGCAACTCGAGAAAAAAAACTCTCAAGTATAAATGGGCAGTTGAGTAGACCAACAATATATGAATGACAAGATATCAAAAGATGTAGACTCTACATTTATTTATAAGGAAAAGAACAAAAATATCTAACTAATACTAACATGTGATAACCACAGTTGCTCCCCATGTTTATGCCGCTAATTACCTGCTTACAAAATCCAATTACATAATCAAACATTTTTATAGCTAGCATCCAAGAGCGATTAAATTTTGATTTGTCAATGCGATGCAAATCCAAATGCATTATCAAAAAAAGAAGAAATTATCAAGATTTTTATAGCCATAATTAAATAAAATTAAGAGAGAGTTACCATACCAGGTCAGGAATTAAAGGAAAGAGTGATTTGGAGATTCCTAAAGAAGTACAATCTGCTGGAGTTCCTGGAAAAAAAAAAGCAAAACTTTTTTTTTATTCTTGAGGTTCTTGAAAGTAATCTAAAAACAAATATTGTTACAGAAAATTTAAAAGTGAAAGAAAAATGGAAGTGAAAAAGTTATCTGCGAATGCAAAAAAAAGGGGCAAGCATACCAGCAATTGCATAGGCAGTAGCTCCTTCAATTTCCACTCGTCGAGCAGCAATTGGATGACGCCATGTAATACTATGGCTCACAGCTGATTGCTCACTTCAAATCAATTCAATAATTTTTTTTATAAATCCAAAATTAACTCAGGCAAAAAATGAACACATAATTCGCTTCTTTCACCAAATAATAAAAATAACCTCCTACGCTTTACAATTCAAGCTACGAGAAAGTGCTTAAATAATTTCAGAGATAGAGAGAACGCACGAGTCCGGAGCGCAAACAAGGACCTGGAATCGTCGGGTAGAGACCAAGACCTGAACCAGCGCTCGCAGTCCTGGTGCGTCGATACCGTCATCGTTGGTTACCATGATCGTCGGCTGGTTTTCCATCTTGGTCGAAATGATGGCGAAGTGAGAAGAGAGTGAGTTTTTCCTGTTTCCGAATATAAGGAGCTTCATTGCCTTTTAAAATAGCTTTTTAAAAAATAAAATAAAAATCAACCTTTTTAATTTTTTTTTAAATTAAACATTTTTATTTTTTTAGATTAATAATAATTATTTAAAAATTAAAAAAATATTTTATGAATATATTTAAGAATAAAAAATATTTTCAAAAACAATTTCAACTACACTACTAAATACTAATGTTTAGTATCTGTTTAAAAATATTTAAAAATATGGTTGATGTTATTTTTTAGAGTGTTTTTAATTCAGAAATATATAAAATTATTTTTTTATTTTTCAAAATTATTTTTGATCTAAAAATATATATAAAAAAACAATTTAATATAAAAAGAAAAAGAAAAAGAAAAAATTTAAAATTCAAATTTAATTTTTTTTTAAAAAATCTCTTTTGACAAACATATCTTAAGAGCAGACCGCTACTTTTTGGTGGCTAGTTGTTTTTTATTATTATTATTATCGTGTTTTTAAAAACAAAATGATAAAAAAAAATTATTATATTTTTAATTAAAATTATTTTATAGAATAATAATTATCACAAAATCAACGAGCTCAGTCTCCTAGTTAGTTATCGGCAGGAATCTTCTTTCAAAATGGAAAAAAGAAAAAAAAATAACAATTCAAGCAGGGTGGTTTGTTTTATGCTGTTATTTTCTTTTTGTTAAAATTCTTATTCTATTTTGAAATTTTGCTTTCACGTTTTTTGTATCAACTTCATTTCTTCAGTGGACGGCTGCCTAACAACTGATATTAAATGTCAACCTGGCCTTGTTGGTCCAGCCACAGCCATCCTTGGCATTAATTTTTGAAAAAGTATTTTTTTAAAAAAACATATTTTTTAATTTTTTATTTTAAATTAACTTCTTTTTTATCTTTTTAGATTATTTCCATCTAATGTTAAAAATAATTTTCAAAAAAAAGAAAAAAAACAATATTTTAATATATTTTTAAATAAAAATAATTTTAATCACGTTCCTAAATAATCACTAAGTGGGGTGTATTGAAAATGCTGTTTCAAACAGCGTTTCGGCTGATATCAATAAATGCGTTTATTTTGATGATTTTTTTTTGTGTGTGTGGCTCTAGCTTGAAAATGGTTGTTTTTTAAATCAGGAAAATCCTTGTACGGAGAAAAAAAAACTTGAATTAAGGAGTATGGCTCATGCGATCAGATTGAAGACCGTCGAAGCTTGGCTGATTGATGGTCGGCAGAGTAGCCACTGCAGGTCTTCATCTACAAAGGACCACCTCGAAGAATTAAATCTCTTCGTTCAAACCATACCTAACACCGGTGAGAACCTAATAAAATTGACATTTTTCATATTTGGTTTGAATTTATTTTATATTTTATGTACAATTTTGAAAAACAAATGGTGTGATTTTCCCACCCGACCACTTCCAATATTTTGATTAAACGAGAACCTTTGATGTCACACCGTGTCCTACTTCTCTTTGATTTTCCTTTCCTTCTTTGAAGTTTCCTTGTCGAGGATTTCTTTTCGTTCTTTGCTTGGATTTCCTTGTATTAACCAGGACCTTGTTTTTTTAACCTCTACGGATAGCCTGTAGTATTTTCATTTCAATCTCAAAAACAAATTAGACCCGCTCAATTAAGAACTAGATGAATTCGGACGTGCATTGTTGCCTGTGAATTCTAAAATTTGTTAATTGTAATATTTTTTTCAAATCAATTTTTTGACTGTGAATAAATTCATATATGTATATTAGATATATAATTAATATAAAATATTGATACAAGAGAAATTAATATTAGTGTTTTTTATTATAAATTTTTAAAATTCATTTTATATAAAAAAAAAGTTTAAAGGGTTATATTCAACAAATTGATGAGCTATTATTTATCACGAAAATCTGTGTGCTCTATGCGGAAAAATAAAGATAGACAGGCAGGGAAGAAGCATCATAATAAATAAAAAATATCACTTTGTAAGGGATTTTTCAAAAGAAAACCCAGAAAAATCTATAAAAAGGACAAGATATAGAATAAAAATAAAGGGCAAAAACGAAACGCGTGCCAAGCCCACGCAAGCCCTCACAGCCCAAATCAACAGTTACATCTCTTATGAATTTATTTCTCGCTGAAGATACCGGGTAAGGTTGTTACGATAAAGCGTCTCATCCTGCCTTGGCAAGATTTATGAAATAGGTGAACTTAAATGTACCATGACTAAATTTTAGATTTTTTTTTATAATTAGGGTGTCCGGGTCAGCTGATGCGCACCACGAGTTGTATAAATACGTATATATCCCCTATAAGATAAAATCCAAGAGTTGATTATAGGGGTGTATTGGTAATTTACCAATTTTTATTTATATTTTCTATCTGGTGCTGTGGGCACGACATCGATTTCAGAGCTTATGCACATTTCAGATGACGCGTGTGGCGTCGTAGAACTATTTAAAATGTATATTAGTTTTTTATATATTTATTTTATTATATAAAATGTGTTTAAAATAATATCATGGTATCAAAGGTATTTTTTATTTCATTTCTATGCATAGTACAATAATCATAATACCTTCAAATAAGACAAAAATCAAGAATTGTTAGTAGGGTTTTTTAGAAACTAAACTAAAAAATAAAAAAATAAAAACTAAAATATAAAATAAAAAACTTATATGTATTAAAACTAAAAAAAAAAAAAAATTAATCCACGGAGCGCGGGTTTATAGCTCGTAGTCACTAGAAGAAATGAATATCTATTTCATCGGGGATATGGAGTGTGCATGGGAAAATAGATGCTCCTAGATTTGAGGTTCAAGCTATTATTATTATAATTATTAATAATAATAATAATAATAAATAAATAAACAAGGTGCACGAGGTCAGAGGAAGGGGCGTGGATTGTTACTGTCATGCTGTGTGTTGATAGAAGGTGCTTTTTTCAAGACAAAGAAAAATGTTTTCCTTTTCAATTCACTCGAGAAAGAGATGATGAATGGTACTAGGAGTGTACGGTGGTGCCTCAGTCGCAGATGATGTTTACGGATCCATCCTTTGAGATCCCTCGCGACCTCGGACTAAATCCTTGGATTTAATGAAGAAAACAAGAGGATAGAACTATTATTTATAGTTTGTAACATGCACGTTACCATTAATTTTAAATTTATCCACGTGGTGAGTGAGGGTTTTTTACATAGAAAACTGATTGATTTTATATGTTTTGTAATTGATTATTTTAATATTTAATTATTAACATTGTAATTGATGAAATTTATTAGAAATGAGTTTTTTTCCATCTAAAAGTGAATGAATGTTGTTACTATTAAAATTATTTTGATAATTATTTAATTGGTTGATTTTACAATTGGAATAAAAAAATTCTGTTAAAATGAGCCACGTGCTCCGTGTAACATATTGATTGATTGTTGTTTATGTTTTATTTGTTTTATTTGTTTTATGAATTATTCTATTAGCAAATAGTAAATTTACAATCGATGAATTTTAGCACAGATGAGTGATTTGTTTTACGTGACAAACAATTTGATTGGTGGTTTTATTTTAACTACTTTGATAAAAATTTAATTGGTAAATAGCAAAACCGTAATTGATCAAATTGACTAAAGATATATTATTTGTTGCCTGCAACATACTAATTCTTTGTTGAGCATGTTTTAACTATTTGATGAATAATTTATTTGATAGATAACACAAATACAATTGCTAAAAATTTTTCAATAATTATTTTTTTATATTATTATATTAAAAGTATTTCAAAACATTAAGATTAAATTAATGTGGGATTTATAAAGAAAAGTCAATTTAATTTTTTATATATATTTTAAGACATTAATATAAAAAAAATATCACAATATATAATTAGCATCTCCTATATTTTAAGAAAATAAATCCCAAAAATAATTATTATCATTATTCAAAATGTTTTATTTATAGTTTAAATAAATACATATAAAAACAACATAATTTTAAAAATTTTAAGTTGATTATTTAGCTAAGATATATAAATGTTATTTTAAAAACAAATAGGACCATTTACAAATTTTGTTACATGTTAAAAAATTAATGTTGGTTGTAGGCGAAACGTGAGACAATTTTTTATTTTATTATTGTAGATAATTTGGCATAATTGTTTTACCTGTCATGTCTATGTTTTTTTTTTCATGATATGAGATCTAAAATATCATACATAAAAAAAGGTTTTTCACAAAAATAACATTGACCAATGAAATTTTTGTCACAATTATTATAGATGTCATTATAAATATTACTATACATAAGTAATATTCTAATTATTATTGGTCATACAATCGATGACACCATAATTATTGTTAAAAATATATATTTTATTTTATAAGATTTATTCCTCATATTATTATATTAAAAGTAAAAGTATTTTTGAACACTGATAGTAATTTATTATTTAAAAAAAAATAGGTCAATTATATTATATATATATATATATATAAATATAATTGGTCTTAAATATTTATAAGAAAAAAATTATACATAATTATTATCATTATTTTTAATGCTTTATTTGTAATAATTAGAAATTTCAACACCCAACAATATTAACAAAAAAGCAATTAAGAAAATAAATACATGACAAACAAAAAAATAAATATTATTAGATTTTAAAAGAAAATATTTAACTTGAAGAATAAATAAAAAGAGAGAAAAAATAATAAATATAAATTTTCAAATAATCAACACTACAAATTAAAATTGGTAAATTACCATCAACAGTAACTCGCTAGAAAAATATAATAAAAAGTAGTACATTACCACCATTCCCTTACACCAAAACTCTTGGATTTTATCTTATATGGAGATATTTACGTATTTCACCATTAAAAAAAAGTGTGCAATAAACCCTATTGGCCTCGTAGTTTATTGTTTGTTTTGTCTTATATGAGGATAAGTTTGTATTTGGTCATTTAAAAACAGATGTGCAATAACTTTAATGCCCTCAGCAATTCATGTGCATATTTATTTTGATTCATGGGGATTATAGTTATTGTATTGTGCACAGAAAAGATAAAAAAATCAAAAAATACTCCAGCCCCGCTGAGTGTAGGTAAATAGTGGAATTTCACTGCTCATCACTGTTTAATTTGCCAATTTCTGTAAGTTTTTTTAGTAATATAATATAATATAATAATTGGTGAGTAGAAAACCTATATATAATAATAATAATATAAGACAACTTGTGAGGAAAACCGTGGGCTTCGTCTGCAAAATCATTTTCATTTGAGAGATTCGAACTTTCACAGGGGAAATGTTAGCAAAAGAACGCCTTAACCACTCGACCAAGAAACTTTGTCGTTCAGTTCTAGTATATCAATAATACTTATATTATTATGTAATTTAGATGAACATTGAAAATCACTGTTCATAACTGTTTAAACTCCTGTTCTATTTTAGCTTATAGTGTAATTTGTAGATCATGATTAACTTTCAAGACGGTTCTGGCAAAACATCACCAGACATGCACACATGTCCATTGTTCTTGACAGGATACACGGTTCTTTTTGTCGGTGCATGGGATAAAAACATAAAATAAATATAATAGCATAATGTTTTTAATTATGATTAAAAATGTTTTTTAAAGTAATTTTTATTTTAAAATACAATAAAATAGTATTTTTTTATTTTTGAAAATTTATTTTTGATATTAGCACGTAAAAATAATCTAAAAATACCAAGATAATTTAATAAAAAATAATAATAATAATAATTTTTTTTTCAAAAAAAAACGAATGAATTATATAATATGAACTGTAAAGCTATGAACATGTGAACCTTTCACCGTAGGACACGTGACCGTGGAGAGATCCGGCGAGAATTTTCCTATTTCCATGATTCAATCAATGTACATTAATGTTAACCACGTGGCTAATTCTTAATCAATAAATCATAGCTCAATTAGTATATTTTATTAAAAAGTGGTAGGTTCTAATCTTTTTCCTCTGTAACTGGAAACCACTAAGATTTGAAATCTTAATTTGAGAGTGGAGGTTTGAAAGGACATAAGTGCTATGAAACTACAATCTTATTGGCAGTGTGTGTATATCAATAATAGATGTCCAAGATGAAGACAGATTAATAATGTTGCTATAAATAAACACCCAGAAAAAAAATATGCTGCTGGCTCACAAATATAAGAGTGTTTGACACCGCATTTCAAAATCATTTTTGATTTTTTTTATTTTAGATTAATTTTTTTTTGATATTTTTAGATCATTTTTACGTGGTGATGTTAAAAATAATTTTTAAAAAATAAAATAAAAATTATTTTAATATATTTATGAATAAAAAATAATTCTAAAAATAACTGCAACCACACTTCAAAAAAAGCACTAAAAACCTGTAAAGGGTGTTGATCAACTCTTGACGTCTGTGGGGTTTAGGTGTATCTCAAACACAAGGTGAGATTCTGTCAGCAGCACAATTGATATTTTCAATTTTTAATCAGAAGAATTATATATAGCCCACCAGATCATGATCTAACTACAGAAACTATGAGTCTGATGACATGAAGACAGGGTAGTGTTCTTCATGGGTGGGATATAATCTTTATCAGGTCATGCATGATGCTTCCAATGACTTTATGTTTTTTCTCTCGATGAATATCAAATTAACCTTTGATTATTATTTTTTAAAAAAGAGCATGACAAGTTAAAATAAATAAAAATCCCTTGACAGATCGTCTTCGGGAGATTTATTTGCTAAATTATGTTTCAATAATAGGCATTGATTTACGTTTTAGACGTTTCGTGTGACGAACCTGAACTGCAGCCAAGCTTACCACTCGATGACGTGGCAAAAGAGGCCACGATTCTGTTTCCCGTGCTGAGATGAGAGTTACGCTGGCGTTGTTATCAATGAACATTTTTCATGTTTATCATTTGCCAGAGCACATGAGTGGAGCCGGTTCGGATTCGGCCTCGTAAAGTCACCAAGTAGCTTCGAAGACAACCAAACCCACTCTGATACAAACGAATCAAATGCATGTGTAATAGGAGTGGAATACCAAAACAGGTTTTGTCACACAAAACGCATGTCTCTTTGCCTTCCTTTAGGTGCGTGCTTTGCTTTTATGTCAGGGTGTCGTGTCGGCTTGCTCTACATGTTCTGACATAACGCAACTACACCTCCCTAACCAAAGGTCCTTCATAGTATCTGTTGAAAGGAGGTTAGTTGTCGTTTTTATTCTTAAAAATTGTTTTTTTATATTCTTATATTAAAATAAAATAAAATAAAATAAAAATTATATTAAAAAAATAACAGGAAATTAGATGCTTCAAGCGTCAAACTCACTTAAGAGAATTGAATTTTTTAAGCGGAAAAACAACCGACACCAACACTCTATTATTTCTTTTGAAAGATGAAGTCTAAAATTAAAGCAGGTTGCTTTCTTGCAAAGTTATTTAGAATCTAAGTTATTATTTTATCATATTAATTATATTTTAGAAGGATATTCTATATACATTTGTACCATATATGAGGTTGTAGGATTATTTTGTAAATAAGATCAAATTCAAAGTAACTTGCTCTTAGACTACAACTTTTAATTATTTTTTATCTGATACGTTGTGTCAATCGAGTGTTTTTTTTTAATATATTAAAAATATTAAAACTATATAAAAAATATTTAATATTTTTATTGAACTTGACTAATAAATCAATATTAAAGATTTTAACCGATTTCTTATTGTACTTGAATTTATAATTAAATTATATAGAAATTGTCTTGTCATAACTTAGTTAACATGATCAATTCAAAAACACCTCTCAACATATGACGAAAATTTTAAAAATAAAATTAAAAAAAAACTTTTTGACACTACTTATATAGTCTGACCTAAATTTAAAACTTTAATATGTATAAAGTTGTTATTATATACCAATTAATTTGGATAGTAAAAAAAAAGTTAAAAAATTGATGAGATTAAAAAAAACTCTTAACCTAATTTGTTATTTAATTTTAATTTAAAATTAAATTATACGGTGGTGATTCAATATTTTGAACCACTTTCTACGAAGTTCCTCGTGACTGATCCTTGGTGGCATATATCCCAGCCCATACTCTCCGACAAGAAGAGATCTCGTTGTCCTAAATTAATAACTAATTTGGCAGAGAATCCGAGTCTAGCTTAGGTGTTGGAGGAGATCACTCGAAGTTAAAGGAGGATATCTGTTTCATCTAATCTTATTTTGTTTTTAGTGTTTGAAATGTATTTTTTTTTATTTAAAAATATATTAAAATGATATTTTTTTTTAAAAAATATTTTCATATTAATTTATAAAAATATAAAAAAATAATTTAAAATAAAAATATAATTATTTTTCAAAAATATTTTTTGCAAAGTGTGAACACCTTAATAAAAGGAGGACAGCACGCATTTCTTCTTTTTGAAAAGGCACAATAGTCCATCAATTGCAGCTTTAGAACTTTCTAGAACTTAAATAATTTAAAGAGAAGTATTTAAAAGGGTGAACTTTTGTGTTTTTTAAAAGTGTTTTTTTTATTTAAAAATATATTAAAATAATATATTTTTAATTTAAAATAAAAATCTAAATTTTTGCTAAAATCACTTTTCTAATACTTCCTAAACAAACACTAAAGAGATAGGAAATAATATTTGTATCGTGTAATTCAAGATTTACTAAGCTTTGTGGATATGTATACATATAATTTATTTTTGATATCAACATATCAAAATTATTTAAAAATAATTAAAAAATAAAATAAAACATATTGAAATTCAATCAATTTAATTGGCTTTCCTAATTCTCAGCATGAAAATCAATCATTTTAGCCACTAAATTGCAATAACAAAGGTAATTAAAACAAAAAAGGGGGTCAAGTAGAAAAGCTTCATAAGATTCATATGACGCAAAAATACCTTTCAGCCCCAAAAAATGCAAAACTTCAAGTTCCCATTTTTTTATGGATTGAAGTTGTTTTTAAAATATTTTTTATTTAAAAATATATTAAAATAATTTTTTTTTATTTTTTTTAAATTTATTTTTCATATTAGAACATCAAAATAATTTAAAAATATCAAAAAAAAATTTATTTAAAATAAAAAAAATATTTGAAAACGGTTTTAAAACTACAAATGTTTGTCTATCTACTAAAAATAATATATATAATAGGAAAAACATGGTGGGTCCATGTTACTGTTGCAGGATAGAGAAAGTTTGGGTTTTACAGCTCGTGATGAGATGGAGGTGGGAGAAAAAAGCATCATGCATTTCCATGTAGAAAAGAGAGGTTGTTTTGTCGGTTCTGTCCTAGCTTGGTCCAGCATCGTGCTGTCCCAAGCCTCTGAGTGGCTGGCTATTAACCTTTTTCCTTTGATGGACTCCTCGAGGCACTGTAGATCTTGTTGGTCTGAGCGGAGACGCTAGTTTTTTATTTTATAAATGTTTTTGATGTATTTAAAAAATAAAAAAAGTATTTTAATATATTTTTAAATAATGAATATTCTGAAAAGTAATTAGTAGGTACGTACAAACACTACCTAACCATACTGCTTTTTTTTTTCTTTCTTTCCAGTTACTAATAACTATTTATGTTTCTCCTCCTCTTTTATTTCCTTAAGAACAAAAACTCCATAATTTTTCTGGACTCCAGTTTTTCTTCTTCTACTATTAATATCGTGGCGAACCAGCAAGCTATACTTCCTTCTTTCTCTTATCTTCATACGGATTCGCTGTAGAGCTTTGACGATAGAATGAATGGTCCTGCAAGTCTTGAACCAGATTCCTACGGGTTTGTCGAGGTTGATCCTACTGGCAGATATGGAAGGGTATATAAAAATTTGAGCATACCCTCTTTACTGCATTTTCTCATCCGCATTTGAAAATTTGAGTTTTGAATCTCACATGTATGCCTTTTCGTTATGATTTCTGCAGTACAATGAAATTCTTGGCAGAGGAGCTTCCAAGACTGTGTACGGATGTTCACTGTCTTTTCTTTTTTATTTATTGGTCTAATTAATTTCGGGGTGGTTTCCCATTTAAATGTGATTTCAATTTTTTTGAATGCCAGGGCTTTTATTTTTGTTCTGCTGCAGTTATAAAGCCTTTGATGAGTATGAAGGAATTGAGGTAGCTTGGAACCAGGTGAAGCTTTATGATTCCTTGCAGACTTCTGAAGACCTTGAGAGACTCTATTGTGAAATTCACCTGCTCAAGACCTTAAACCATGAAAACATAATGAAGTCTTATACCTCTTGGGTTGATACTTCGAACAGGAACATCAACTTTGTCACCGAGATGTTCACCTCTGGTACATTAAGACAGTAAGCATTGTACAGGTTTCAAGAAATTTTAGTCTTCCATTCTTGTTGGTTTACTTATCTGGGTGATTGAAATTCGTTGACAATTCAATGTGGGGACGTTTCATTATTTTTTAAATTTATATTTTTTGCGTAGGTATAGGCTAAAACACAGGAGAGTAAATATTAGAGCAGTCAAGCATTGGTGTAGGCAGATATTGGAGGGGCTTCTCTATCTTCACAGCCATGACCCCCCTGTAATTCACAGGGATCTCAAGTGTGACAACATTTTTGTTAATGGTAACCAAGGAGAAGTCAAAATTGGTGATCTTGGACTTGCTGCTATCCTTAGAAAAATCCCATGCTGCTCTTTGTGTTGGCAAGTTCGACTCTAGCTTTCTCGAATCCCTTCTAAGCTCTAATCTTATCCAAGATCATTTCTCAAACTGAATATTTGCGTAGGGTTTATGCCATTTTACACTTTCACCATGCACACGTAACCTCTTTTCAGTAAGAAATGATTGTGTTTTGATTTTTCTGATTCAGAATGCTTAAATTAACTAGAAAAAATCAGCCTTTTCGATGTGAGCATATGTTTGAGTTTTCGAGTTCTCTTGTTCGTTATTTTGTTGCTCAGGAACACCAGAGTTCATGGCCCCAGAGGTGTATGAGGAGGATTATAATGAATTAGTTGACATTTATTCTTTTGGAATGTGTGTCTTGGAGATGGTCACCTTTGAGTATCCATACAGTGAATGCAAGCACGCGGCTCAGATTTACAAGAAAGTTACATCTGTAGGAACCGCAAACTCTCAGTTTATCTTCCGATCCAGTTTATCTTGTTGACTTAATTTTACAATTGCATATTTTTCATGTAGGGGAAAAAACCAGATGCTTTGTACAGAGTAAAAGATCCCGTGTTGCAAAAATTTGTTGAGAAATGTCTAGCTACCGTGTCCACTAGGCTCTCAGCCAGAGAGCTTTTGAATGACCCTTTCCTTCAAATTGATGATTCTGGATGTGACCTGAGACCAAAAGATTATTACCAAGGAGATTTGAACGGAGTAGGTCTTCTTGTGAGACAACCTCTCTATGGAATTCATCACTGTAACAGCTCTTTGACTGATGGTTACACCAATTATATGGGTTATGATCTTGAGAATGAAATAGAATACCATCAACCTGAGCTTGAGACAAGCCCAATTGATCTCTTCACCTGTCAAGAGGATGAGCATTTGGAAAATGTTGCAGTTGCAATTAAAGGGAGGCTGAGAGAGGATGACAGCATCTTCTTAAGGCTCAGGATTGCAGATAAGGAAGGTAAGAGAAGGTCCAAATTTCTAGTGCATCATTGTGGTTAGACATAGATTTTTACATATTGATACTGTTACTCCTCTTTTCAGGCCGCATACGAAACATCTACTTCTCATTTGACATTGGGACTGACACTGCAATAAGTGTTGCAACTGAAATGATTGATGAGCTTGATATTACAGAGCAAGATGTTCTGAAGGTAGCGGATATGATTGATGGTGAAATCTCAACCTTGGTACCGGAATGGAAGAAGGGGCTGGGCATAGAGGAAAGTCCACAGAACACACATGCAAGTTTCTGTCAGAATTGTGCTTCACATGGTCACCTACTGGATTGTTTTTCATCAAACAGTCAAGGTTCCAGGAACCTAGAAGTCCTCCAGTGTTCTAGACATGGATGTGCTGCTGTCCATGGTCGGTTTGAGGAAATTACATATCAAGTCGAAGAGCCTGAGCAATGTGCTAGTACGGATGGCGCACCTGTTTCACCAAACCAATCTCCAAACATCACTTTTACTGACATCACTGCTCAGCGAGACGCACCAGGTTCGCGAGGATCAAAAGAGATTCCTTATGATCAGGGTCCAAGCACAACAAACCAGTCAATCTTTGAGGAGGAAGAAAGAATCATAAACATGGACAGTCTTTGTGAATCCCCCACAAGAAAATCTACCTACGAGACTTCTTCAGCAGTTTATAGTGCTCACTGGGATGATTGTGAGAGCGAAATTAGGCAAGAATTAAGATGGCTTAAAGCCAAGTATCAGATGCAGTTAAGGGAGCTCAAAGACCAACAGCTGGGAGTGAAATCGAAATCTTCAATCCCGAGTCCTAGTTCAGATAACATGGAACACCAGAAAGATAATTTGCCTTCTCTGCCTCTGGTTTTGCGTAAAGCAAAGAGAGGCAACAATGAAGCTGCCCTGAAGTTTCTTTCCTCTGCTAAGAATTTTACTTCATATTTTCCTACAGATGCTGAAAAATGGTGGGTCGATTCAGCAAAAAGAAAGGTCCAAAATTGTGAGGCAATCGATATGGCCTGCATTCCCGATCCAATGGTCACGGCGAAGAGTTTCTATACAGGAGCTTTGCTTCCACGTTCACTTCACAGGGCAACTTCCCTTCCAGTTGATGCTGTAGATGTCTAAATGCAGCATGATTTCCCACCCAGATCACCAAATATGCGCTGCGTCCACGCCACCCCTCCCCCCACTTCATTAGTCATTATCAATGGCCCACTTCATTTTAGTCTACTACAGCTCGCAAGAGGCGATGATTATTAGCTGTACAAGCAGAGATGTAGTTTTACAGCTTACAGGGTCCATACTATGTGGGACCACTTCCCTCGGGAAAACACTTATTGTACATACGAACTAACATATGCAAGTAAAGTTGTCAAAAAGTTTTCCGAAGTTTTGCCTCTCATCTGCTAGAAAAATGGCGATGTCCTATATCATCGGTGCTAAATTTGTGGCAAAACTTCGATAATTATCTCTTCCTTGGTTATTAAAAGGACTGAAAACAACTTATCGAGATTGAAGTGACTTCGTAGCATCAATCTATACTTTTCATTCATGAATTACTATTTATTAAGTGGAATATACAAGTTATCTTAATAGCACACTATTATCAAATATAATTTACTTGATTTTCTAAGAATTAATATATTTGCATATGAATTGTTTAACCCGTGATGAGACTCGCATCCCTAACCATGACAAGCAATAGCAATAAATGGGAGTTCAGACCATCCAATAAACAAATAAGTACATTATGATTCTAGGTGCTAAATTTGCCAACTTGAGTTGGACATATCTAGTGAGTGTTTGGCTCTGCGGTAGTTTTTGGTTTTAGCCTCAACTGCAGAGCCAAACATGTTTGGTAAATTTTGTCCCAAATTTTTATACTGTGGGACCCACTAAAACTGAGTTGTGAACCTTAGTTTGCAAAAAAAATATTATTTTTATGTTTTTCCCCCAAACCACACCTACAGTACTCACCACAAAACAGATCTCTCTCACCGATAGCAAATAGATATGCAAAACCATCCACCCACACATAGCCCCCACACAATCTCTCTCAAACCATCGAGAGTGAAAATTGCTCCCCTTCTCTTTTGTTCATTTGTGTCTCAACCAACTTCCACAATAGATCTCTCTTCTCTTTCGTTCATCTGTGCCCCTCATCAACTTCTAAAAATCAATTCATGGTGTTCATTATCGTAAAGAAAAAAAATAGAGAAATGAGGAATTAAAAATATTGTTTGACTTGAGTCATCGTTTATGGAAAAGAACGACAAGAAGATGGTGGCATGAATCTAATGGTTCCACTGCTTTGATGGCTGCACAATAAGAGAGACAATAAATTAGTGGTTTTTTAACACTTTTTTATCTCTGCCATGCATTGAATGGATGGAAGCTAGTTAAGAGCCTAACAATGAGACTAATTGTGGAAAATTGTAGTTGGTGGTACTTGTAAACAGGTCGAGAATGTCTTCAAAAACTAATGAGGCACTCTTGTTAACCAACTTTGCTACTGTTTGACAATGGCTATTATCAAACAATATAATTTAACAAATTTATACTATATATGTACAGTAATCCAAGTATTAAAGAGAGTTTTTTTTTTTGTTTTGTTTTTTGGTTTTTAAGAGAAATAGAGATTTTAAAATATGTTTGGTTGTTTGAGATAAAAATGAGATTTTTTTTTCAAGAGTAATTTTTAGATTATTTTTTAATCGATTTAATTTTTATATATGAATTTGAAAGTGTGAAAATATAAGTGAGAATGAAATTTGATGTCGTTTATCCAAGTGAGTATGGGTATTTAAATCTATATAAAGGTGAGAGGTATCATTTACAAGATTTTCAGTGTCATGGACAACCAAGTGGTTGAAAGAAGTGTTTAATCGTGCACACTCATCACTACATAACATTATAAAACGTTCTTTTGGAGTATGGAAGCAAAGGTGAAGAAATTTACAAAACATGTCAGCTTATCCATACAAAACGCAATTTGAGATTGTTGTTGCATCGATGACATTGCATAACTATATTAGAAGAATATCGCAATATGTTATTTTTGTTAAATATAATCATAATCCTAATTATATTTTGAATGATTTTTTACCAGATATTATAGTTTGCCCAAATGGTTAGGAATTGTAGAGGCCTTCACTATGGATTTTGTTCGTGATGACATTGCAAGTAGTTTGATGGGAGAATAAAAAAAATCTAATTTACTTGAATTATTAATTACATTATGTTATTATGATTATTAAATCTACCATATTTAAAAACAATATATGTAGATAGATAGATCTGTATATATGTGCATATGTATAAGTCCTTTAAAGTAGTTTCATAAGTTGACAGAAATATAAAAAACATAGTAACTAAACACATGAAACTGTTTTTCATTAAACCTCAAACTCAACCACAGTTTTAACCAAACACTTCAATTTCAGTTGTGAACCGTAGTTAAAAATATTTTTCATGAAACTGTTTTTTTAAACGTTAACCGCAACAACAACTGCGACTTGCGATTAAGTCATGATTAGTTGTTAATGTAACTCCTCAATCCTTTTATTTTCTTGTAATTAACCATACCCTGATCCTATAATTTCAAGCAATTGAGTGCGTGCGACCACCTCAATTGCTCCAACAAATCCCCTTGTATATAAAAAGATACCAATATTTACACATTGAAATGATACAATTACTTATATGCATGTGGGGTGATGTTCTGTTTTTTTTTTTTGTCACTAAGAGATACTGTTCAAGTTATGAAATTCAAAGTTATTTATGGTTTAGAAAACTACAGGAACATGTTCAAGTCTAAGGCTAGAATAACATGATTAGACCAACTTTCAGACACCAAAGGATTCGTACTCAATTACAGCAAATTAAAAAGTTGGAGGACTTGGCAACTTCACTGATGGAAAAAGGACAAAAGCAAAGGAAGGAAACCACGAGTGCAAATGGGCTGGAGTGAAGGGTAGATTGTTGCACCTCAATAAAGCAGCTAATGACGTTGGAATCCATTAAAAAGAGAGAAGATTTGATAAGAAAAAACCCATTCATAGGCAAGGAAATGGAGCATGGCACTTTGACTGACAATTTTAATTATAAGAAGGGATGGGCTGAATGAGTGGTGGATGGAGAAAGAGAGAGGCTGTTGCATCTCTGCATGCCTTTTCCTCCTGCATTATTGCTCATCAATGTTTGATTGTGAAGCATAACTTTCAACTACTGCTTTTGGAAACTTATCATGGCTGCAGATGAAGCACGGAAAAAGTTAAGCAATAGAAAAGTAACCCAGCACGCACACAGATTCCCTAAATGCTATTCACTGCTGATATTTTCTAAAAGCTTCCTTCCAAGCTGACTTTCCCACGTAGAATTCCACACCATGAAGGAAGGGAAAAGGCAGAAGTTACCGTGCAAGCTGCACAGAACTTGCATCATCACTTGTATATATAAGCTTGCGTTGAATAATATGGCAAATCCCAACTCCCACTCCGTCAAGTACGATGCCTATAATCTGCCAAATTTGCTGGTGTGCGTTGCAGAAGCACAGTATTTGGAATCTGCTACATTTTTAACTGTGCATCCAACATTAAACTACGATCTTTCATTATAAATAGGTACCTTCAGTGTCGTCTCTGAAAGCTCTAAGCTTCACATTTCCACTGGTTACCAGAAACCAAAATTGCAGCTCAATTTTGATCCCGTTAGCGTGAGAAGATCAGGCTCGATACCAAGTTTTTTTTAATAACGTGGTTGTTCGGACAGTTTACATGGATCTTGATTAATCTGGATCTTGATTAATCTCATTAGCTCTAAAGTTAATGACTATGTAAGTCTCTAGTGGCTATTATATTAACAACCACATTACTCGAATCTAAGATCAAAGAAAGATTGATTAATCTGGATCTTGATTAATCTCGTTAGCTTTGAAGTTAATGACTATGTAAGTCTCTAGTGACTATCATATTAGCAACCATATTACTCGAATTTAAGACCACGGAAAGAGCAGACCTTTTAATTTCAAGTTTTTACCATCGGGATATATACTATGTGGTTATGTCAAGCTTTTTTTTTGTTTAATGGGATGTGGTTTTATTTATTTTTCTGAATCGTTTTACTATTAAAAAAAAGTTAATCAATCAAAAATATTTCACTGTCAATAGAATATCTCGGTTTGATTTCATAACAAAACATTACAAATATATCATGCGATTTTTTTTATTATATCGAATATTATTTTTAATTTTTTAATTGCTATATTTTTTTATTTTATACTTTATAATTTGATTTAATATAATATTTTTATATCGACTTAAATTTTATTTTTTATTGTTATTTTTTAATTGGTTTTTTCTTCTATTAAACTATTATATTTAAAATAATTTATAAATTGTTTTTTTTAAATTTCATTCTACTTTCATTTTTTTTACTATTTGAATATTCTTCAACTGTGTGGCCCACATAAACGCTGCTGTCATATTTACCCCTGAACTTGTCTGCAAAATCAAATAGCTGAAAGCCAAAAAAGCAACAGAAAAAGTTAGTTAGTATAATTTAATACACAATGAAGGGTAGGCACTTAGGGAATTAAGGGGTGATAATGCTGTGTGGTTGTGGGTCAGGGGAGAGGAAAAACCACCGACAAAGCTATATCGTGACAGGAGGGCATCACGAGCTACGCTTTTTCTACGGATCGTAACACGTGGACGGCTTAGATCCTTAAGTACGGTAAATATGTACGGACACGACGACCGTCCCCGTGATAGGCGGCATGACCCCAGGATCCTGATTGGTGGGACGAGAGATGTTACTTCTCACCAATGTCCTCTACAACTCTCCCCAGCCAAATCATCCGAGTAGCTGTCATTATTGCTGAAATATAGTATCTTTTAAGTAGTTTTGGTGTGATTTTTTTTTTAAATATTTTATGTTTATAAATATATTAGAATTATATTTTTTTATTTTTAAAAGATTAATTTTAATATCCATATATCAAAATAATTTAAAAATATTAATTTTTTAATTTAAAATAAAAAATAAAAAATAAAAAATACTTTAAAAATCTATGTTGAGATTCATCAGTACTGCTCTCGAGGAGATGTTCCACCTCAATTCTTGAGGAAAAGACTCAACAGTACCAACCTGTTAGTGAGATACGTGAAACAAATTACAAGAACAGAAACTCACATTTTGGGCAAATTCCTAGTGTTTGCATGGAAAGTAGCTGAAGTTGCGACAAATTCTTTGTCGGCAAAGATGACTCAAATAAGGCCCGTGGTAAAAATAGCAAACAAATGATAACTATTCACTAAACTCAGAATCTGTTAAGATTCATCGGTACTAGCAAGTGAGGCAAGAATTTACATGCACATACTTGGGTGAGATTTCTTATCATGAAAAGGCACGCCAACGCTATGCTTCTATGCTGAATACATGGCAACCGATTCTACAAACTACACCTAAAGTTTGTTTCCGTATGGTCCTTTTTTATTTGAAAAAAAAAATTGTTGAATCGTGAAAGATATCTGGTTATTGGATAATATCTTTAAAAATAGTACTCAGACACTTAAAGTTTTCTATTGTTGTTCCTTATCTTCATTATTTACAACATTTTTTACTCTTTTTTTTATAAGCATCCTTATAATGCCATTACTCCCAGAGGATGCAAAAGAGTACATCATATAATTCACCATACAAGGAATTCAATGCAGATTAGTTGGTGAATGTTGGTCCACAATAACTTAGATGGACAATAGCAAAAGGAGAGAATATTAGCAGAATCATAATGGGCATGTCAATTGCATGCCTAATGTCGCGACGATGATTTTTTCACGCTTCGCACCCCGCCATCCCTGGATTTGAGAGACAATGACGCACGGTGAAAATGAGAGGTTTATTTTATAGTCGCAAAATTACGACTATAATTATTAGGAGTCGCCACCTAGTATTAAGGTTACTAGGAACCTAGTGGTCTGCGAGAGTCTTGGGTAAGGGGACTTGTTGTGCAAGAGGAAGACGCGTCACCTCTAATGCGCCCTATCTAAGGCAATTTGCATTGTTGTTTGATTGTTTTTCCTAAGTTTTTTTTTTATCTTTTCTAAAGTTCGACATAGATCTCTCTTCGTGAGAGAATCTCTACCTTGTTAGGAGTTTGAAAGACTAACCAAAAGAATTTTACACTGCATTAAAAAAATATTTTTTTGTTTGCGGGTGTACTTCACAATGTAATTTTACACCGCAATAAAAGAAAATCTTTTTTAGTATCTCCAAGTGTACTTTACAATGTAGTTTTACACCGAGATATCTACAACAAAAATATTTTTTTTTTATATTTTGGCCAAATTCCAAAGGATAATCATAAACCGGTTACGATATTCAATTTTTGTTTTAAAATATGAGAAAGATGGAACATTTTTTTTTCCAAAAATAAACATGGAAAAATCTTAGAATTCGGCCGTATGCACGAAAACAACATATTTTTTGTTTTTTTATGTTACTTTTTTATTTTTATTTTTTTTAAATAATAAAAAAAATCCTAGTTGGGCCTAACCCTAAATATATATATATATATATATATATATATATATATATATATATATATATATATATATATATATATATTACACGCTGCATGAATTCATGCAGCGTGTACAGTAGAAATGGTGGTCGGCCAACCACCACAAGGGGCTCACCTGCCACTGCCGCCGGGAAGAGGAGATCGAGGTGGTTCTCCCTGTCGTGGTGGCGTCGAAAATGGTGGCCCGTGGTGGTCGGGAGGAGCCCTCGAAGTTGCTCACCTGTTGCTGGCGAGATGTCCCTGCTGCTGCTGCTGGCCGGAGCTGGAGAAGAAGGGCTGGTCGGAAGATGCTGGCGTTGAGGAGGGAGACCAAGTGGTGGTCGGTGGCAGAAAAATCCCCGCTGCCGATGAGGTTAGCTTGTGCTGATGGAGGAAAAAGTTGGAGCTGCAACTATGTCTGACGCTAGTTGAGAGAGAGAGAGAGGGACACCGTCGGGGAGAAAAGATGGTCGCGAGAGCTGATGAAGATGATGGTGGCTGCAGTTGTGATCGTCTTCCTCTCCTTTTTCTGCTAATTCCAGTGTCTGTGTAATTCTGTGTTTTTTTGCAAAGTTTTCCCAGTTTTTTCGTTAACTGCTCTCTCTCCCCAGTGTTATTTTCCCCTCGGTTTTTTCTCAGTATTCAGCCCGTTTTCCCTCAAGTTTTTCGTCTGTCTCCCCCCCCCCATTTCAGTGTTTTCTCCTCTAATTTATAGGCAAAGAAAGCATGGTGCACGACATGAGGGAAGTGTCCAGAGTATGGTGCATAGGAATGGTGTGTGAGAGTGGTGGACTTGGCTGTAGAATGGGTGCAGCATGGTGAAGGTCATGGCCAAGCATGCTGTCGACATTTTTTTTTTAATTTGAAATAAATAGGTTGTGATAAAAAAGAGTTTTTCAATTGGAAAAATCAGGAAGAACGATGTTTTTATCTTTAATTTTGGCTTCCGATTTCACCCTAAAAATTTCGTCACCAAAAATTTCAATAGTCTCAATTTAACCCAAATTAAGCTTCCAAACTTGATTTCTCGTCAATTAAGCTCTTAATACAAATTAATTTTGACCCAATTAAAGTATAATTAAGCCCTTTTGCTTAATTAAATCCTTTAACTGGGCTCTCAATTAATCCCTAAAGCATAATTACACTTTAAATGGGTCAACGATTAAATCAAATTGGCCCATAAAAATATAATTATATCTTTCAACTTAACTTTTACACAGATTTATCCAATGATAAATTATTTTAGCCTTGAATCTACATTTTTCCTTTATTTATGGGCAAAAAAGAGATACGACCGGGCTCTCGAAAACATTCAAAATTTTCACATTAATTTTTCTATCGACACCAGCCCCTTTTATTTTATTTTTGTTATTTTTTGGTATATTTGGAGAATAACCCAGAAATTGGGTTATGACACCTAGTTTGTTCATGTTTTTGATCCATTTGAAGCTATAGATTAAAACATTTACACTCCCTTATCTAGTTGAAATACTCGATCAAATTTGCAACATGAAACACAAATATAAAGCAAAAGAAAAAGAAGAAGAAACAAACCATGGACATAAAGTCTTGATGAAATAATATATTTTTAGGATTTCACGAATTTACAAAATTATAATTGTTATTCCGACTCAAAATTGTGATATTTAATCCAATTTCCATACAATTCGGTCAATCATTTCACAATAATTAGATAAACCAACAAAATAGTTGACATTGAGAAATATAGGTAAGTTTACATATGAATAATAAGTTTTAGAGATAACTTTGTGTGAATAGCTTTCAATAATGTCATGATTATCAACAAATTATATAAAGGTTAAAGTGATTTTTTGGTATAACATGCAAGAACATGTGAACATGAACGTTGAAATATCTATTATTTACCACATGTGCATGTTATATTATTCAATTTGACTATTTACCTTACTTTTTTTACAATATTATACTTTAATATGGGTGCTGACTTGGAACACATATTGATTAAAGTCAAATAATGTAACATTGCACCATGATCTCTTCATGTATTCATGTTCATGGTTGTTTTTTTTTTGGATAAAGGTTGAAACACGTGTATAATTCTTTTAACTTTGCTATCTAAACAAATGAATTCGATCTTTTATGACCTCTATGTAAATATCACTTACATTAAGGTGCTTGCACATATTGTAATTAAACAAATGTAGCATTTGACCATTGAGTTTGATATTCAATAAAATGTGCAACATGTCATTATTTAACTAAATTAATCAAATCATTTTTATCACTAAATGTTTATCAAACCTCCAAATCAAACTCCTATGACATATATCTATGATTAAGTGCTCAATCATTAAAAACAACAAAACTACACCCATAAAACTCTTCAAAATCAAGAATAAAAAGTATGATTTCATCATCAATATCAATATCACCATCATCATTTCTCATCATATTCATGTCTAATGTATCATCATCTTAATTGTCACTAGGTTTAGAATAATCAAATCTATATTGATAAACAAATGAATTGTCAGCATAATATTATCTATTATTTATTGCAAATTATCTGGCAATTTTTTTTTACCTCTGGTAACTGAATTTGAAGGACTAGTGAAATTTGAGGCACACATAAATTTAGATCGACTACTTACATATAATATCATCATGTTCAAACCATTTTTAATGAAAAAATATCAATTGTTTTCAACTCCTCCCATGTGCTAACTGGTCTTTCTCTATTCCTTCTTCTTTCTACCACCAATCTCTCCCACCAAACCATGGTATAGTCAGTAAACTCCACTACAAATAACTTAACCTTTTTTTCTTCAGAGTATCTATGGATGTCAAAAATCATCCCCACCTTTTTTTCCCAATCTAAATAAGCTTCTGAATCAGTTTTTCCCTTAAAGGCTGATATTTTTAACTTAATACTACCCTACTTTTGGTCTATATCTCCCAAATCATCAAAATCCCCTCTATTCTCAAAATCCCTTATGTGGCCGAATATGTCTCCCTCCTTGGCCGATTCTCATACCCCTCTCCCTTATGTGTACAGAACCCATCACTACGGTTAAGATCATCCTCGACTTCATCTAAAGAGTTTCCAGCAACACTCTCCTCTTTCCTAGCTCTCTACCCCTTTTACTCCGTTCTCCATCAAACCTAGTCTCTAATTTTTCAATTCTATTAATTAGCTCACCAAACATAAATTCCATCTGTTGTTGCATTCTCGAAAAACCCATCTTCTTGGATTTCACCGATCTTTTGTGGCACACTATTAGAAGATATTTTTTTTGAAACCTGCATAAAAATCATTAGCAATAAAAAAAATCACCTCATATACTAGTGTTTCACACAGATTTATAGGCTTTTTCACTCAAATATGCTCCCTATGCCTTTTTCCACTCAAATTGCTTTTTTTTTTAGTTCTTGAGATCACTTAGCAACAATTCAAATAACAAAATGAAACAAAATAAAACTCTAAAAGCAACTAAGTAGTGAACTTAGATTTGATATAGACTCTAGAAGCAAGAAATTATGAAACTAACAAAACAAAACTCGATGACAAATTCACGAATAACAATGCAAATTTGTACAAATAATATGATGATTTGAAGACAGGAACAAAAAAAAACAGAAAAAGAGCGAAATAATTTTGAATTATCAAGAACTAAGGATTTAATTCAAGAAAATTCCAGCAATTCAAGAAAATCAACTAAACTACCTAAATTTTTCAAGGAATACAAACAAGACTACTAAGTGGAAGACTATCCAATTTCCCAATGATCAAGGTTTTCTCAAGCATGTATTCGGCCAAAACAACAACAAAAAAAAGTGGATTTTTTCTTTTCTCTTTTTTTATTTTTTATGTAGCAACAATCAAGATTTCAAGATCAAACACTTTTTTTTCTTATGAATATATGTATATATTTTGAAAAGAACACTAACTTATGATTAAGTGTTCAACAAAGCAATAACAAGTAAGATCCCTTGTTTTTTTGGTGGTTGAATCTATCAAAAACAAAACAAGAAACAATAAAGACTCAAATTGAAGGATATAACCTGTGATTAGATCAGCTCTGATACCAATTGATGCGAACCTAGTGGAATTTAATGGTATTTGCGATCCCAAGATCATTCTAACCCATGATCATTCTAACCCATGTTTGTTGAGATTTGAATGAGTTTATCACAATGGAAGACTTGCTCCAAGGCAACAAGACTATAAACCAATTTGATCACAACGCCTATACCTAGAGACGAGCAAAAGAAATATAAATTCACAATAAAGAATAATCAATTTTTTGAAGAGTTGAAAGTTCAATTAAGAACCAAATTGAAGCAATTGTGTTTTTTAAATTATCTTTACACATAATTGGTAAAGGATAATAGTGATATTCATCAATCCAACACCTTTCAAGTTATTTCAACATCAATATCATAATAATTTCACCAAGGTCCATGAAAAATGGTTATTGTTTATTTTGCTTTTAAGAATAATTAAGTAATGTTAATGTGTTGAAAAAATATGAAAAAAAATTAATTTGTCTCAAATAACTCGATAATCATCAACGAATAATGTGGAAAAGAATTTATAACCCCTGACAAGATCATTGTTTATGTATACAAAGATAAAAATATTATTATATTATTATAATATATAATGTTTTGTGTGTGTAGTGTAAAACTTAATTTCTTTTAAACTTTTATTAATCTATAAAATATTTATTTTTCAATTTTCTAGTTAAATTTATATATTTATATTAAATAATTCTTAAAAATTAATTATTTTTAGGAAAAAAATCCAAAATGTAAAGGGAAGAGAGGGGAGGTAAAAGAGAATTTTGTTTTTTAATCTATACGTGTATGGGAACATGTTTTAAGTTTCAAAATAATTTTTTTTGCAGTGATTCTAAATTGTTTTTTTAATGAAAATAATATAAAAATAATTTTTATTAGAAATTTATTAAATCAATTTTTAAATTCTTTAATAGCTTATCTATTTTTAATATTGTCGTGGTTGCTTTATGAAAAAACATTAAACAAATGTATGGACTGGAAAGTACATTTGAACAAAAGCCAGGCCCGTGCATATCATATTATTTTTCGCAGGCCCGTCCTCCAATTAGATTTCACGACCTGGAGCCGGGTAGTTCTAATCATACACTCGAGCACACTACTCTCGAGAGCCGAACTGAGCCCATATACTGTTTCACTGCTACTGCATAAAACCCTAATAATAAAACATCTTCATTTTCCACTCCCGTGCCCGAACGCAGCCTCGCTCAAAATCACAGCTTAGCGGTTTCAAGGAGAGAAGAAACGTGGTAGTTACAGGCAACCATGGCAGACAAGGCTGTGACTATTAGAACAAGAAAGTTTATGACGAACAGGCTTCTTTCAAGGAAGCAGTTTGTGAGTTCCGTTTCTTGTGTTTTCTTTCTTTCTTTTTCCCCCCGGTATGTTGGTTTCTAAAACAATGCAGGCTAAGGAAATGGATTGTATTCTAATTATTGTTTTTTAAACAGATCATTGATGTTTTGCATCCTGGGAGAGCTAATGTTTCTAAGGTATACAATTATTATTTTTAATTTTTCATGTTCTCCTATCTTTTTTTTTCCTAATGATTTTTGGTAACTGACAATGGTATTCTATGAAGGCTGAATTGAAGGAGAAACTGTCAAGTTTATATGAAGTGAAAGACCCGAATGCGATTTTTGTGTTCAAATTCCGTACTCATTTTGGAGGTGGGAAATCAACTGGGTTTGGGCTGATTTATGACTCTGTGGAGAGCGCCAAGAAATACGAACCAAAGTACAGGCTAATCAGGGTAACTGTCAATCTGCTTTATTCCATTGTTCTTGTTTTAGAGTGATTGCTGCCTTCACACATGAGACTTGTTTAGTCATGGCCTACCATTCGTGTTTTAGTGTGTTTGTTGATTGTCTAGCTGTTTCTGTTTGGTAGATGATTTCTAATATACTTGCTCTGCCAGTCTCTAGTTGTAGCTACGCTGCTGCAATGATTTTACTTAACACACAGAATGTTTGTTAGACTAACAGTTATTCAAGGAAAGAGTGAGTAAGAATAAGAGGTTCCAGATTTTCTTGCATTGTTTGATTAAAGCCAAATCTGCATTGTTTGATCTTTTGCCTGGTTCCTGATTATATGGACTGATTGTTTTGTATTAGCTTGAGATTTGCTTCTTGGAGTAAACAAACATAACCTGTTAATCGATCTTATTTGTAGTTGGGAAGGGGGATGGAGTCTAAATCAATGGAGCCTACTCGTTAAGCAAACAAAAAACTATTGTTGAATAGACATGGCCTGGACCCTTCACTATGCTTTTAAACTATGAACATACCAGAGCCTTTTCATGATTCAAGTTGTTGAATTTACCCTGCAATAATTTTGTATAATCCTGTTCTCAGTCCTGCAAGTACTTTGGGGAAATCATTTCTTGGTATACATACAAGTAGCTCAAGGAATTTTCATGTCATTACCTTCAAACTCTCCCCTGAATATCTTTCAACTGTACACTAGAATCCTGAGAGCATTGTTTTTCTAAGGAACATATTTATTAATTTTTCCTATACCCCTTTGCACATTATTCATGGAGAATACTGTCTCCATTTTTTCGTGCAGAAGTTCAAGTGCATTTGTGATTCTAGGGTAGCATCAATTTCACTCGGGAAGACGGTTTGAGGAGTATAGGATGAGGTTCATCCTAAATATCTGTCTAGTCCTCACCTAATTGAAAGAGTATAGAAGTTATCTGCTATAGCAGTCCTTTGCTTGTTATTTGGATCACTAACTTATCATTTTCTTGAAATTCATCTCATTTCTAATGGATCTAGAGTCCAAAAGTATTTTTTTTTCCTTTATTTAATGAGCTGGGAAGTTTGGAGCTTATGTTAGCTAATATTGATAAATTGCTGTATGAAAGATGCTGGGTGCATTTTTTAATTCTCTTTTAGACATGTCTCACAAGTCACAAAAGCATCTGAAACATGCTATATAAAGGATTTCAATTAGGGTCAAGTGGACTAACCAGATTCAACATTTGCTTACAGCTATTTTTTTGTTCATATTTCTAAATACAATTCGAATGCTATGATTGAATTTATTCTAAACCAATGATGAAGAATAACCAGTTTTCTAGCACCAATAACTACTCTAGGTGAAGGGAATATGTTTTTTGCCAATGCAACAGATGCTGCTACTGAGAAGCTGTGGTGTGAAGATGCTGAATGTGTTTTTTTATTCTTTTTTAGACTTGTCTCACAAAAGCATTTGAAATCTCACATGCCATTTGAAGAATTTTGATTGTGTTTGTACAACTCAGATTCGATATTTACTTCCACCTTTTGTGTATTTGTTCGAAAAAACTATGTCCTCTTATTTTGTTAGTTTAATATCATAAACATTCACAATTTTAGGATATATGCTCTAATCATTAGCACTAGGACTGGAATCATGTTTTGCCATACGACCACCACCTGTATTGGGAAAGAACAAACTAGTGTAGCTTTTCTAAAGCTCATCTTGGTTGTCAATTGTGCACCGATTACTCTAGCACCTTGGTTTTGTTTTTTGTTTTTATACCAAATAATTGCTTGTTTTTATGATAGAATGGACTCGCCACCAAGGTGGAAAAATCAAGGAAGCAGCTAAAGGAAAGGAAGAATAGGTCCAAGAAAGTTCGAGGTGTAAAGAAGGTAACGGAGCAGTTTTCTTTGGCAATAACATTCCTTATTGTAGGTTTTTTCTTTGCAACCACATCCGAACTTTTGATCCCCACTGTGTTTCTTCTATGTGCAGACTAAGGCTGGAGATGCTGCAAAGAAGAAGTGAGATAAAAGTGAGTTAGCTCCATGTTACAGTAATACGACTGGGAACATGAATGTTTCCTTCTCGCATTAGCTATCCTCCAGTGAAGTTTTGTCAAGATTTTGTTTTGAGATTCTTTTAGTTATGTTTGTCAGCTGACTGAACATGTGCCTGTAGAGGTTTAATATTTGAGGAATCATTTGTTGAGGAAATTGTGACTATTTTGCACAGTGTGGTGTCTACTTTGTTGTGATTCTGATGCTACGGGTGCAACTTGTTCTTGCTGCATTCTTTGATCTCTTGGAATGCTTATGCTCCATCCAGGATTAGGACCCACCCCAAGTTTCAATTAGCGACTCTTGATTTTGAGTCTGTGTTGGGCCAATACCCAGATTTAGGGCAAGAGAAGTTAATTTGTGGAGGTGCTCTGGTTCAATCGGTTCCTATTTCTATCTCCATGGTAAAAGGTTTTCATGTCTTGTATGTGGAATTCTGACCTCAATTTACCTGGTGCCAACGTGGATAGTGTGGGACACAAGCGTGTTGCCCCCATGATATAGCTGATCGCATGTGTGCCGCATGGTCAATGAGTGTCCAGTGCCTCCCTCTATAAACTGGAATAAAGTTTGACCTCAACATGATGTTATTCGGCATAAAACTGCAAGCATCCGCAATATTTAATTTCCCAATCGATCACTCAGTACTTTTTTTTTCTTCCATCGTAGGCATGACTAATTCGAAATGGTCAAACGGCAAGCGCCAATGATGCGATCCCATGTGCTTCGCAATTAGCATGCAGCCCAATTCCATGTAGATGTAGTTTGGTCTGTTTATATGCATGGGTAGTCTTTTAAAATATTGTTTATTTAAAAGTATATAATTTGTTTTTGAAAAGAATTTCACAAATTATAATGAAATTTAACAAGTAATTGGACAATATTACCATTTAGATATGTCATCTTTGCTCTTTCAAGGGGAATTGATATTTGATTTGTATGAGAATGTATTAAAATATATATTATATTTTTTAAATTTATTTTTAATACCCGCCTTTCAAACTAATTTTTAAAATAAAATTAACGGAACAATAATGTAACCACCGCGCCAAAGAAGCTCTAAAGGGTTGACGAGGCTCGACATAAAAAAGCTGCGATCCTTTTATTTTCACCGGAGATGGAGCGAGACTCCAATTGTCCAAATTACAAATTTCAAGAATTGTACTATAAACAATCAGCAAAGCACCTGTACACGTTCGACAGTGGTTCAGCCATCTCTGTAACCATCTAGTTCTAGGCCTGTGCTACCCAGTTATTTAGCTATGAGCGCGCGCTTTCTTTTTGAATGTAACCATCGTGAATATTTATTTAATATTTTTATTAAATTTAATTTAGCTGGCAAATTTTAAAATTTCATTAATTATCAATCTTTTTTTTTTTGCTTGAGTTTAAGATAAAACAGGGTGAAAATTATTAAAAAAACAACTTAGATGATAATTAAAAAATTTAAAATAAAAATAAATAAGGAGGAGGAAATAGAAACAAAGAGGTTGAATTGAAAAATAAATTAAATAAAATTAGTGTTAATAATGATTCTCACTTTTTCCCGTACGCAGAAGTGTTAGCTTAGACTTTTCACACCCGCTGTTGTTTGGCCTTACTGGAGGCATCTATTTTGCACCAGTCGAGACATCAATTTTGCACTAGTCGTTATCAATTGTTCCTATTACGTTTTTTTTAAAAAACAATATTAGAAAATGTTTTTAAACTCATAAAATAAAACATCAAGCTTGAACTCACAATAAGAAGAGACAAATTTCAAGTAAAATAAATTATTTTAAGAATGATGCAAGCTAAGACATATTGATCATATACTCGAGAATAAAGCTGAATTTGTACAAGATTCTTTGTCACTTCCAAGTGGTCAAATTATAAAATTTAGAGCCAAACATTTCAAGAAAGCACTAATTTGACTAATCCAAGAGATTTGAGCTGATTCTAAAACACCCAAGACGAGCTCAAATAATAATTAAGACTTAGGTCACATCATCAAACAATTAAAAGAAGCAAATAATTATGCAAAAATATTTCAGCATAGTCTGACCATTAAAGACCATGAATTTTATGAGTTCCAAGAATATTAAATAGATGAATAAATTTGGTCTTGAATGATTATGTTAAATACATTGAATTTAATTATTTAGCTATTTATGGTAGCCTCTAGAAGTCCAAGAGACAAAAAACATGGGGACTTGTTTATGGTATTGTTTGAGCTATTTTAAAGCTTTAATTATGACATTTTCTATTCTTGGAGGATTGTTCCAAATATATAAATGGATATTTCAAAATGAATAAACATATTATGTTTTCAAAAAATTATGATTATTGTGAGTTTTGTGTTCCTCTTTGTTTTTAAAATAACTCCTATAACTTATAAAGTTATTTTTGTAGCGTTCAAACAACCAAACTTTATCATCTTGATTGTTAAGAGATTTTCAATTTTCAAGGTGTGATATTTCAATATTTTATAGTCTTGATTTTTATCTTATTAAGTATTGGATAAAGACTCAATTAATCTTATTTACATAATCTTGGATATCTAAACTATCATTTTTATTGGTTTTTATCACGATAGATTTCATATAAATAAATTAAAGAAGAGCAAGATAATATCCCGAAACTCACGCTACTGGTTCTTGCGTTTTTATGATATAACGGTGTGGAAAAGACAGCAAGTACGATCGTTGTGGTCAAACTTTCGCAGGGCAAAATAACAGTAAAAGATGTTTAGCGAGGAGCAGTTTCATTACACACGTGTGTTGTGTGTGTGTGTATATATATATATATTTTGTTTAGTCGGTGGAGTGGAAAGGGATGAAATGAGCAGGAACTAAAATGAGGAGAAAAGAAAATGCAGGGAGTGTCTCTAAGAAAAAAAAAAAGAGAAAATAGTTTTTACGGAAACAGTTAATTCAAACCCAGAACTACCTGATCTCATCAAAGGGAACAGAAACCCAGGTTCTCTCCTCAACCTAAAATCCACCCAAGATACTGTCGTCTTTTCAACTTCCCACGCGCTTAACCTCGCAATTCTACCTCACGTCTCCAAGTATAAGACCATCAACTTGAGTCAACCCACTCTGATCTCGCCACGTCGTAATACTCCGGTCCCCGTTCCACTTTGCAAAATCTTAGTGGTGATGCCTTCGTGAAGAATTGGAGGGAAATCTGGAAAATAATTATACACGCAACAAAGAGAAACGTAGACACAAAAAGGAGAGGAAAAAAAAACGAAATAACATAATAACAGTGACAGAGAGAAGAGGCTAATGGCTTGGTTTTTTTGCCTGTATTGTTAAGCTGACTATTCCTGAAAAAAATCAGGTAAAAAAAGAAGACAAATTTAAATCCCCCCTCTTGCTTTCTTCACCGGAAAGTTACGTCATCATTTGCTGATGCTGATACACCGCCGTTCAATTCCGTAATTAGAATCCTGCAAGGTACTACTATTCTTTCCTTGATAATACGTTAGAAAACCTAATTTCTTGGTCTCTTTCTGTAGTTCTTAGCATCAGATCTGGTGGGTTTTGCATTGATTTTGTGACTTGGGGGAGATTAGGGTTTAAAATCTGTTTCAATTGAAAATATTTTATATCTCGGGGATGGTTTTGAAGAGAATTTGGGAGGGTTAGGGTTTTTTGGGTGTTAGTTTTTGTTGTGTTTATGGAAGAGGGAAGGAGATCTGGTAACCCATCTGGATATATAATGAAGAATAGGAGCTCTTCAGGTTGTTTGATCGTGAGAAAGAAAGGTAATGATGGCGTGGGGTCTTCTGGCTCACATAAGGTTTTCGAGTCAAAGAAAGAGAAAAAGAGGCTTAGGGTGGAATATAGTGATTCAGGGTCTAGTGATGAGTTGTTAATGCCACGGCATAGAAAGGTGGGTCCTGAAACATTGAGGGCATGTAATGGTTTGAGTGGTTATGTAGAGAGTGATACCGGTAGGAAGGGAAGCAGGGGCGAGGATATTAGGCGCAGTGACGCTGGTTTGATTGTTAGGAATGGGGAGGATTTGAGTAAAAGGAAGAGGAATAAGTTGGACGTGTTTGAGTTTGATGAGTATGATGGGAATGATGTGGAAATGTTGAGGAGGCAGCGGTTTGAGGATGGTGGAATGGAAGGAAGGAGGTATTTGGGGTCGGCAATGGCAGGAAGAAGTGGCTCTATGAGGGAATATGAGTCAGGGTCTAGTAGGCATGCTGTTGTTGATAGAACAAAGAGTTCGTATTCTGCAAGGTCAGGTGGGTTAAGTCAGGGTGGCAATAGGGGTGGAGCTCGGTCATCATTTCCATTTTTAAGGGGTGATTATGATTCTGACGAACCCATTAGAGTTCAGGGGAAAAACGGTGTTTTAAAGGTGATGGTGAACAAGAAAAAGAAGGTTAGTGGGTCTTTGAATAGTTATGATCGTTTGGAAGCTGATGAAAACAGAAAGGGTGTGAGAACAGAAGATACTGTCAAGAGGAATGTTCTGATGCGTCCTCCAGTCTACTATGATCCTAAAAGTGCTGACAAAGCTGGTTCAGCTTCTAGGACAGAGAAGAATTCAATGAATAAGAAGAAATCAGTGTCAACTAAGAGTGGTAAAGTCCCTGATGGGGGTTCAGAAGACAGTGAGACATTGTTGAAGTTGAGGGCCTAAGAAAGTGGAAGCTCGTGATCTTATGAAGACACCATTGTCAAAAAAGAAAAGCAAAGACCGTGATATGGATTCTGATGACAGTGACACATCTTTAAAGCTGGGACCGAAGAACTCGGGGGCTCGTAAATCTGTGAAGAGGGACTAGCAGTGGAGGTGAAAAAACCCCTCACAGCCAGCTCCCGGAAGCTAAAATCAAAGAAGGGAAAGTTAAGCGAGGTAGTGGCACGGAAAAACAGAAGTTGCGTGAGCAGATAAGGGAGATGCTTCTGGATTCAGGCTGGACAATAGACTATAGGCCTAGAAGGAACAGAGACTACCTGGATGCAGTTTATATAAACCCTACCGGGACAGCTTACTGGTCCATCATCAAGGCATATGATGCACTTCTGAAGCAATCAGATGAGGATGAGGCAAGATCCAGGGCTGATGGTTCTCCATTTACACCTTTAGCAGATGAGGTGCTCAGCCAACTAACAAGGAAGACAAAAAAGAAGATTGAGAAAGAAATGAAAAGGAAGAAAAGAGATGTCAGCGACAGTGAGGATGCAAGAGAAACTGCCGCAAGAAAGTCTTCAAGTACCAGGGGTGATGAGGAGAGCCTGGACAGTGGTAGCCGCGAAGAGAAACTAAGTTCCTTTCTAAAGCGGGGCGGTAAGTCATTGAAGAGCAGAACAGGTGGCAATGGTTTTGTCAGTATGCATTCCAAAGGTGATAGTTCCACACATCATTTACATGACAGCATTGAGAAACCACCACCTGGGTCCAATTCTCACCACGGAAGAAAAAGTAGAAAACTTGGCAGATGTACTTTGTTGGTACGGAATTCTAATGAGGGTACAAACTCTGATAGTGATGGCTTTGTTCCATATTCTGGAAAGAGGACACTCCTTTCCTGGTTGATTGACTGTGGAACTGTGCAGTTGAGTGAAAAGGTGCGCTACATGAATCGTCGTCGAACAAAAGTAATGCTGGAAGGGTGGGTTACAAGAGATGGAATTCATTGTGGTTGCTGTAGCAAAATCCTCACTGTGTCAAAGTTTGAGATCCATGCAGGGAGCAAACTGCGCCAACCATTTCAAAATATATATCTAGAATCTGGTGCATCTCTTTTGGACTGCCAGATTGAAGCATGGAATAGGCAGGAGTCAGTTAAACGCCTTGGCTTTCAAGCTGTGGACGTTGATGGTAATGATCCGAATGATGATACATGTGGCCTCTGTGGAGATGGTGGGGATTTGATATGCTGTGATGGCTGTCCATCAACATTTCATCAGAGCTGCTTAGATATAAAGGTATGTGTACATTATTTTAGCAATGCTGGCATATTCCTTACATTGACTTTGTGATTATGTTGGTGTTTCTGTTTTCTCCATGATATCACCCTCGTGGCCTCTTATTCCACCCCCTAGTCTTGATTCACATGGAAAGAGAGGGATGAGGGAAGGTAAATGACTGGTGTTGGATACAAATATACTGGCTGCAAAAGTTTTTTTGGTTTTTGGTCGAGTCTCAATCTTTTCATACTCTTAATTATCCTCAAGTATACTCAGTGGTTGTGCCCCACAAATGGCTCTCTTGAAATAAGGTGCAGGCTCAAGCTCCTCTACATCCTATGAGTTATAGTTGGGATGTTCAGAAAGAATAATGATATATGTTTTCTATTAAATAGGAACTTTAAAGATGTTTGGATTTTGTAATTTCATAGATGGAATCTCTCACTTTTACTGATAATAATGGCGTTTATGAAGATCCACCTATTTGTTATCTCACAGGCCAGTCTGAGATCTTTCACTTGTTTGTTTGCGAGTCTCGTTGAATTCACGCCAGCCATTTTGGTGGCTTATTTGGGGCAATTTGAGCAAAAAACTGTCTTACTAGATGGTTGGGAACTGGAAAAAATAGTTGAATAAAATGAATGATATAAGCCTGATTTATTATATGCACACCAAGATATCCTGAATGAAGAACTCATACAGCATATAGCTTTATATTTCTGTGTTGGGTGCAACTTGCACCTTAAAAGTAGGGGAGAGAGTTTAATCCAGCTTGCTAATAACACAGGAATTTATTGGCAATGCTAGCATTTTTGTTTAATTACTGTGCGTGGTAGCTTTGTTTTCCTCTAATATTTTTGGTCGTAGCACTCAACACACTCATACTTGTCTTCTCATTGCAGATGCTTCCCCCAGGTGATTGGCATTGTCCAAACTGTAGTTGCAAATTTTGTGGGGTAGCGAGTGATAAAAATGCTAAGGGAGATGATACAATGATCTTTGAGCTTCTCACTTGTAGTCTGTGTGTGAAAAAATGTATTCTTCCTTTTCTTCTCTGGTTCGACATCCATCTGTTTATATGCTTTTCTTTGTTTTCCTTTTAGTTATATTGTTTTTGTTGACATTGACTTGCACTTTTATGCAGATCACAAATCTTGCATGCAGGAGATTGACACTCTCTCCATTGATACCAATAGTTCAGCTGCTAGCTTTTGCGGGAAGAAATGCAGAGAGGTAATGTTTCAGGGCTTGCTTAATTTTCTTAATCTTCTTTTTAGCAATTTCCAGGAATTTAACATGGTGATTCATGACTTTTTAGAGGTTAATGATTATTAGGACTTTCAGCTTTGCAAATCAATATTAGCTGGTAATTTTATGAGTTTAAGATTTTTGGCTTCACTAATTCAGCAGCTTTATCAAGATATTTTGTCAGTACCAATGCTAAATCAGGAAGCTCTAGAGTTTTTATTTTTAAAATCCTGCTCTTTTTTGCTTTGTCTGTTTGAAAGGATAATAACTGATTATTGAATCATCATGACAGTCCTTTTGGTGGTGTATAAAACATAATTGTTTTCTGAAAGGCCTTTTGGCAGTTTTTCATCATGCACCTTATTGATAGACATGCCAGATTTGGTTTTGGTAATTCATTATTCTATAGCATACTGTCTTCCAGCTCTCTAAGCTTAGTCTAGAGCATTTTTTTTTTTTGGAAATTAACTTCTAGTGCAAATGAACTTTCACATTTAAGTAAAACCTTTCTAAAAAGGTTTTATGGAAGCATTACTCCTCAGAGTCTTAAAAGCAGAAACTCACTCTTCTTCGAATCTTTTTGTAGCTTCATAGTATTTGAGACCTTGGAAGATATTATATCTAGGGACATCTGATACCAGAACCTTTTTTTTAATTTTTCTTCCATCAAACAGATCTGGTTTTGTTAGTTGGCGACAAATTGTTTACTCTTCTTGGTTGTTCATTGCTACCTTGTTTTCAATGATATTGTTGTATTAAGATGCACTATATTAATGAATCATTTTATTACTTGTGCAGCTCTTTGAACAGTTGCAGAAATATCTTGGGGTCAAACATGAACTAGAAGCAGGGTTTTCTTGGTCTCTAATTCATAGAACAGATGCAGATTCTGACACCTCTCTCCAAGGAATTCCTCAAAGGGTGGAGTGCAATTCAAAGCTGGCTGTTTCTCTGTCTGTCATGGATGAGTGCTTTTTGCCAATTGTTGATCGGAGGAGCGGGATCAATTTAATTCACAATGTTCTCTACAACTGTGGGTAAGCGATCTCAATTCTTGAATGACATAGAATGAACATTGTTAGATATCCTACTCTGATGGAATATGGTGGCAGTGCTAGAGCAGAGTTATCTGGTAGTGTCTGGGGGTATGCTATACCCTTTCTCAATTAGCTGAAGAGACGAGAGAGTAGCCTAAGAAATGGATAAGCTTCCTTGTCTTTCTCTCTGTCACTATGCATCTCTCATTGAAGAGAGAATCAAGAGGAAGGTTCTTTGTGTGAAACATCAATGCATGGTATAAACCAATTTGAAAACCACAGCTTATCTCAATCATTGCTCATGATCTAGCCATCTTAAAACCATTCTCTCAAATCAGGTGCCAACTTGTATGTGGTCATATTAAGTTTAATGTCAACACATTGATTTGTGACTCATTGGATCTATTTAGTTTGCTCTTATTTTTTTTATCCCCCTTGGGATGTTGTTAAGCTTGGCTGATTGTTCATGACTCATGATAGCCCATCTGACACATGACTCCATGAATGTAATGAATATATGCAGTTGAGTGCATGAAATGCTGAGCATCGTAGGAACATATCTAGTTAACATTTTTTTATTCATGTGCCCTGATGCTTTTTTTTTCTTCATAAACACGCTGCATGTCTTTTTATAAGATGCTTTCTTAATTTTTCTGCCATTCATTAACTGTCATTATTTTCTTAGATCAAACTTTAACCGGCTGAATTATGGTGGCTTTTATGCTCTTATTCTGGAGAGGGGCGATGAAATAATATCTGCTGCGTCCATCAGGTATGAAAGTTTTGGTCATTTGTTTTCTCCTCCTAGTGCAATTTCTAACTATTGGATTTGGTTTTCTAAATTTTGTTAACAAGTGAGTTCAATTTCTGGAATCAGATTTTCTTGTTAGGAAAATAAAAATCATTTGTTATGCAGGAGGGATTCTCTTCTTGAAACTAGCAATTGTCTTTTATTGATTTCCTTCCTATAGATAACTTTGAGTTTATTAGTCCATACATTTTTGGTTCCGCTGTCATTTAAATGTAGCAAACACTTATGTGGGCGACTAAGTTAGGTTTTGGCATGGAGGACTTCCTGTTCAATCTGAATACAACTTGGGTATTTATGTATACTTGCATGTTTGAGTGTAGATTGCATGCAGTTGAATTCTGATAATAACACTGTCCACGCTTGGTTAGGTTCCATGGAACTCGGTTGGCAGAAATGCCATTCATTGGAACTCGCCATATGTACAGGCGTCAAGGGATGTGCCGTCGACTTTTTAATGTTATTGAAATGGTAAGGAATAAGAACCAATTTGCTGGTTTTTGCATGTATAAACTACCGAAACTAAAGTTTTTATTTAGTTTGCCTGCGGTCTGTTTTCCCCTGCTCTATGTCCATTTATCCTATTAACCTTTTCTTTTCCTCTCAGACACTCTGTTCTCTGAAGGTTGAGAAACTGGTTATCCCAGCAATTTCTGATCTTATGCATACATGGACAGAGGTTTTTGGTTTCACAACTCTCGATGAATCACTTAAGCAAGAATTGAAGTCTATGAATATGTTGGTGTTCCCTGGTATAGATATGTTACAGAAGCAGCTAGGGCAAGAAAATACCGATGGAAAGAGGATTACCAGCATAGGTATTGGTCAAATGTTTTGTTGAATTTTCCCTCTTTAACTTTATGTTCATGTCTTGTTTTATAAATCTAAATTTCTCTCAACAGTTGCAAATGGGATGGAGTTTGAAGACAGTGAATGTATTAAAATGGCAGTAGCAAATAATTCTGATGCAGATTCTCCGGTGGGGCATGATCCTCTCCATTTTGATAGTGGTGGTTTGGAATCTCCCATTGGGAAAAATGAAGTGGCTAGTGCAAGTCCTGATTCCCAATGCCCTGGCGTTTCCTTGAACAATGTCTCTACATTGAATAGTTCCTTAGATGCATCTCATGGACTGAAAAGTGACGCGTCGCCTAAGGAGACTGTTCAGACAGATTCAGAATCCGAGGACAAGTTGGCTGATTCTCCTTTGGAAAAGAAAAGTGAATGCATCTCCAATACAACTCTTGATGTTCACGAGATGGTTAAGTCCAAATCAGATTCTCCTGCTGCGTCACCTAAGGAGACTGTTCAGACAGATTCAGAATCCGAGGACAAGTTGGCTGATTCTCCTGTGGAAAAGAAAAGTGAATGCATCTCCAATACAACTCATGATGTTCACGAGATGGTCAAGTCCAGATCAGATTCTCCTGCTGATGATACCTCTCTTACTTGTATTAAGGGAGAAATGGCAGCAATGAATTCTGATACCCAAGTTCCCAGTGCTTCCTTAGGTGATGCCTCCGTGATGAGTGGTTCATTAGATGCCTCATGTGAACTTAAAAATGCAGGTCCTTTTGATGGGACTTCATGTACTGATTCTGAATCAGGGGTGCAAGATATCTGAATCTGCTTCTATAATGATCTTGGATGTGTCTGGTGAGCGGCAAGGGGAAAATATGTCAGAAATGGTTTCTCTTGCTAAAGACAAAGATCATTCTTGTACAGAGGGTGAAGTCAATCATGTCCATGCGGTAATGGAAACTAAGCTGGTATCAGATTCCTCTGTTGAAAACAGTAACGTGTCTTGTAATGATGGTGATTTGGATGATGCTCCTACTGCAAGTGTTGATATGGTATGTCTTGAAGCTGACCCTTCTGTGGAGAAGACAGTTGCAGAAAATTTTGCCGAGAGGGTTAATGAGATCTCAGGCATATCCGTTTCTAGATTCAGTGGTTCTGAGAAAAATAATGTCCAAATTAATTCCGATCCTAACAGTGAAACCGTCCATGAGAGGGAAACCAAATTAGATGCGGTTTCAGAGGCTGTTTCTGATGCAGCAAGTTGCAGAGGAGTTGCTTCACATGTGCCTGAGGAGAGTTCTGGGATCGACTCGAGTAAAGGGAAAATTAAATCTGGCTCAATCTGATAGTGTCGCGTCCTCAGCATTCCTGCCTAGTGTTTCTGTGCTCAACCTGCATGCACACCCAACCTGGAATGCCCCAACTAGTTCATGATTGTTAGGGCAGTGTTGTGGTGGCATAATGAAGCTGTGATTCATCTGAGAAGTACTTGGTGCTGAAGCTACTTAGTATGATTTTGAAGGTTCTGTCTTTACTTTGGAAAAGCATCAAGATAAGTTTTGATACCAAGAGTTTCAACTTGATCTCTTGATGGAAATATCTGGTGCCATATCTGTTTTACACAAGAGGAGAATCTACTGCTGTAAAAAGTAGGCAATGGAGAGTGGACGGCAGATCTTTGGAAATGTGTCGGGTGTCGATGATCAACATTTTCATGCAATTCAGTGTGTATTGTATCCGAGTCTACCCAGATCCAAGTTTGGACTTTCTTTACGAGTTTGTATCATCTCATTTTTATGTGGCAACATCCTTCATGTATGCTAACCTTGTAACATGACGTAGGCTGTTGGAAAAAGGATTTTGAATTCTATTTTTCATGTAATTATAACATACTTTTTCCCCCTTCTCATAATGCCTCCACCTTATTCATAAAATTTATGCCAGTTGCAAGTGGCCCATATACATTGAATTTGACAAAAATAGCATAATATTCACTAAATGGTCTTGACAGAAACCAAAGCTCTGGAGGTTTCTTTTTAGCATTCTCATGGAGTGCTGCTCTGTTTGGGAGCAGGTCAGGTTATATTTGCTTGGAAAAATGGCCATTTTGAAGCTGGCTGGAATTTTCTACTTTCCCTGCACGAGTAGTTCATAAATCATTCATGATGTTATTTCAATGTATTAAGGTTTTTTTAATAAGCTGGCCAGTTCATTCAATCCCTGGACCATTCTATCAATATATGTATTTTTTAATCCGAGTTTAGAAAAAAGAGAGACTGGGGACTATAAAACGACGCCGTTACGGTAGTGGACACTGATCGCAGCTGGTGCGTCGCGTGTGTGATTGAAGATGGGAAAAGCGCAGCGCTTAATCTCCCAGTAGAAGAAACAAACGAACGAACAGATGGAGGTCTCAGGAGTCCTAAGCCGCACTCCCACCTTTTTCTTCACTAACAAATACCAAGAAGACTACCCACACCCACCATCTCTCACACAAATCTGGTGCCCACGCGCATTCACTACCCTAACCCAATCTTCTCTTCGACTCCTTTACTAATGGATTTCAATACGACTACCACCACAAAACCACTTGCCACTCCACTTCAGGCCAACGGCTCCTCTCTAACCACCTCTTCTCCCATCGAATCCGGTACAAATCTCTGTCCTCTTCATTTACTCTCTGATTTCAGTCAGTCTCTTTCCACTGCCAGTTTTGATTTCCTTTTTTTTTCAGGAAGCACTAGGATTGGGGAAGTGAAGAGAGTTACTAAAGAGACAAATGTGTCTGTCAAGATTAACTTGGATGGAACTGGAATTGCTGATTCGACTACTGGCATCCCCTTCCTCGATCACATGTTAGATGTTAGTAATCTTTTTCCTTTTCATTTGGGTTTTATTAGTTCTAGTTTCTGCTTGCTTTGAGATGCTATGCTCTCTCTCTAATTATTAGGCTGGTTTGTGTTCTTAGCAACTTTCTTCGCATGGGCTTTTTGATTTGCATGTGAGGGCTACTGGCGATATTCACATTGATGATCACCACACTAACGAAGATGTTGCCCTTGCTGTTGGAACTGTATGTAACTATTATTGTATTTTCTCTCACAGTTTATTTTTAATTTACATCTTGATTATTATAAAATTGCTGTTGCTGCTGCTGCTTAATTTCTTATTTTGTTTCTTGTAGCTGTAGAATTAAGCATTAATCATCTATTTTTTTTCTTTTTTAACCAATGCCTTTTCTTTTTGGTATCTACGAGATTATGTTTCTGGAAATTGGAGGTAATATGTGAGAATTTGCCTCTGCAGGCTTTGCTGCAGGCGCTTGGGGATAGGAAAGGGATTAATCGGTTCGGTGACTTCTCAGCTCCTCTTGATGAAGCATTAATACATGTTTCCTTGGTAAGTTAAACATGCTCGCTGTCATTATAAATATCACTTTGTAGCTACTAACCAAACACCTCTACTTTTCCCCCCACTTTCAAAGTTTCGTCACTCTGAAAACTTACACCGCTACTGCTACCCTTTAAGCAAATCACACAGTTATCAGTATGCAGTCTTCTTTCACACATATGCAACACACATGGTGAAGGTTACACAGTTGCATCACTTGCAACTTTGCTAAGGATTGTCTCGTTTTGGAAAAAGGATAAGAATGGCACTAGGAAATTATGAGGTCACTAGGGTAGGATTAGGTGGAAGTCTCAAGATGGGTGTAAAAATCATGGTGGGTGCTTACACAGATGTCACCATTAACTCTTCTTAGCATTTCTCATTTTGGTAGTAGAGGTTGATCCTCAAAATTTAGTTTTATGATGATTTTTTTCTATGTATGCAATATGAGGTTTCTGGGTTGGGGGTGTATTTTTGGGAGAGAAATAGTCATCAGTCATCACAGTTGGGGGTGATGCGACTTTGTGATTGTCATCCTGCACATTAAACATTCAAGCTTTTGGTTATGCTTCTTCATTTGTGTGTGTGCAGCATGCACCATAGGAATTGTGCAGTTCATAATCTGTCACTTTGCTTGGTTTTGCTCATTTGAAGGTGGTATATCAAAGATTCAATTCTATGATCATAATGCATTTTAATTATGAAATGGACTCAGACAGCTTGGGTTTGCAGATGCTTCATGGAAGTCAAGACTAAACTCATTGTGCATGTATTTACTTGAGAATAATGATTAGCTTCCCATCATATCATTTATATTTTATTTTTAATTTTATGATGCATATGTGTATTGAATTAAGCTTTATTTTCTTTCAGGATTTATCTGGGCGGCCATATTTAGGTTATGATTTGCAAATTCCTACCCAGAGAGTCGGAAAATATGACACTCAGGTGCTCCACTTTACTTTCTTTGTTTCCCTTTGCAACAATGATTTCATTTTATTTTGCCTGTTGTCAACTCTGGATATTGGTCAAAGTCTCAAGATGACAACTTGATGTGGATATAGTTCACACCTTGGAATTTCTAACTTTGTCTATTATTTTGAACATGGAACATCTTTCTCCCTCTTTCCTTTTTTCTTAACCTTCCATTTTCTTAGATGGACTGGCCAAGGATATTCATGATTAATTTTAAATTTCTGTTTTTAGTTGGTTGAACACTTTTTCCAGTCATTGGTGAATACTTCTGGTATGACGCTACACATTCGACAGGTAACACTATAATTATGCTTAAATGTTTTTTCAATTTAATCCCAAAGCATTCCAGTACTATTGGCTGTCATGTACAAACAAAGTCTTCATTTTCTTTGGGATTGAATTATTTATATTCTCTCGCAATGTCACTGAAAAAAAGAAAGAGAAGAAGAAAAACTCTAGTACTCCCTTGGTCTGTTAACTTGGTTTACCTCCACGCTAACCCTGTCACTTATCCATTTTTTCCAACTCAGTTTATGTAAGCTTTAACTTTTGCACAATAATGTCATTTAATTTCTCTCTCTCTCTCTCTCTCTAATATACTATTGTATCTTTATTTTCTAAAGACAAAACACTGTGTTTATGTTTTGAATTATGGTCTGCTTTTACCCATCAAGAATCAAAAGGATATCAATTGCCAGAGTCAAACAGACAAACTTGGAAGTGGTTCAAAGTGGAATCCATGGACAAGAATGGTATATTTTCCTTGTAGAGAACCCAAGATAAGTAACAAAGCTCATGATTGGTATCCTATAAAGAATTAACAAGGGATAAGGACATGATAACAATAAAAAAGCATCTAGAAGTGAATCTCATTTTCGTGTTGGGATCTGGATTAAAATTAGATCTAGGTTTTAAAAACATAGAATGTAGAATGGGTGGCAGATTTTGGTCTTAAGGCTACTCTCATAATTGAAAATGTGTTGATTTTAGAGTTTACGTTACTATATATGACATGGCAAATTGAACACACTGCAGTCTGGTTTAGAGATGTACTAAGTTGACAGTACAATGGGAGTACTGGAAATTTTCCATGATCTTTGTTGCAATCCTAAATCTTTCAGAGGTAGGCTTGCATGTTAATTTTTTGTTACAAATTTCCCCTTTTAATATTTGAATTTACATTTTCCCTGTAATGATTAGCTAGGAAACTTTTCTATTCCTGTTTGCTGTCACTTTTATACTTATAAATTAATGATCTAATGCTGAGCACAGCTTGCTGGAAGAAATTCTCATCATATTATTGAGGCAACCTTCAAAGCTTTTGCCAGGGCGCTTCGACAAGCTACGGAATATGACTCACGTCGCCTCGGGACTGTGCCAAGGTTTGATTTCTTTTTTTCATCTATAGATGTACTGGCATCGACAGCATCACTCCTTGCAAACATTATCTAAATTTTGATGTTGATTTAAAGATGAGAAGCAGTCTTATAAGTGCAATAGCACTGCTCTAGTCTCTTTTCCTTACCTTTTCCATTGATTTTGAGGCTACCTTAACAAAAAAAGCTATGGTAAGTGTTTCATTTGTAGATCTCAAAATGTTCCTTCTTTAATATCATTTCTCCTCTTTTCATCTTGATATGTGACAGTGATTTGTCTCCTTAGTGTAAGATTCCTCTTTGGTTCTTCTTGAGCAAATCGTTGCATCAAAGTTTTGTAGTTAAGAAGCTTCAATCTTTTTTAAATTAGCCCAGCAAGTTTTCTTAAATTGGCTGGTAGAGCCATACAAATTATTTCCTATCATCTGTTTGCAGTTCACTGTCCATTAGGCAGCCTACTTCATGGCACAGTGTAAAGTTATGTAGCATCAGAAGGATTTCTTACTTATACCACATAATATTTCTTATAATGCGTGTCTGATTTGTTTTTTGCAGCTCAAAAGGGGTTCTGTCACGATCGTAATGTTTCATCATTACTCTAAGAAGGGTGGTTGAAATTTACTTTAAGAAGAAGGGTGGTTGAAATGTGCCTAAAGGTGCTGTGACAGTGGATGCATTGTCTTCAAGCATCCTCAATGGGACCTATTTTGGTGATCTCTACTAGTTTGTGGTTTTGATAATCAGCTGAGCACCTATATATATTTAAGCTAAAGCAAAAGTGGTGTGGGTAGGCATACTACTGCTCTGCTGATGGCAGTCCAATATGGGGATGGATATTGTGAATGATAGACTACTGCCCATATGATTAGTTGTATTATGAAATTGTAATGAATTGATGCTGTGGTATTTCAAACTTTGTTTTCCTCCTGTGGCATTGGGAAAAAGAGGTAGCAGCAGGGAGGAGGTATACTGTCAAGAATAAATGGAGCTCTTAGTTGTTATTTTCTCTCTATATCTTGTCACTTTATTGACGCTTCTTGGGTGTGGTCACTGGCGTATGTACACTGAGAAATCTGAACCGTGGCCTGTGGGGACTTGATTTCTAGTGATAGCCAGGTCTATTACTCTGCGCGTTATTCTATGGCGCACATGAAGTGAATTTTGATAAATTGTCTGTCTTGAATAGGATCCAGTACCTTTTGCTCTAGTCCATATTAAATGCCAACGTTATCTAAACTTGGGACTATAATCTTTTCCAAGCAGGATGAGATGTGTTGCTTTCCAAGTGCAGATGCTGATGGCATTGGGATTCATGCGAGAATCAATTGGCAATTTCTAACTCCTTTATTTATTTATTTATTGATTTCTCATATTTATAATTTTTTTTATTTTGTTTTGGGATTCGTATACCTAATCATGTCAATGTCAACCAATTTAGAAAGAAATCCATATGCATTTGTGCATAGCATGAGAATTTGTTTTCCCTGAATTTGCTTAACGCGTTGCTGTTGAATTCTGCACGGCCTTGCTAAAAGGTTGATGTATAAAAGAAAAAAGAAAACCAACTTACAGAAGTTTTGATTGCACGAAGGATGAATCTACAAAATGATAGTGAAGGGTTTCATAGTAACCATAGAAGTTGTGTTACATGTTTCCTACCTTCAAGACCTCAGCATACTTGCTCTCAAGTTCCTAGTTTTCTTTTCATATTTGAATGGAGGTGATTGCGTGATCACAGGCACAGCCTGAATTTCTCATCCAGAAAACAGTGGGGTAGTTTAGATGACGCGCTTCTGGTTACTCGAGCTTAGAAATTCTTGGCGCTATTCAAATCATTCCTAGCGGTATTCTTAAATTTTTCTTGCTGCAACAAGCACGGCCATTCGCTATTCAAATCATCCCTGTTTGCTCTTACTCAACCAGGTTGAGGAAGTTAAAGCCGCAGCATCCTACAAACCAGCAAGCAATTGTCATGGGAATTGAGTTCTGAGCAAAACCAAAAACATAAAATCCTACCTATAATTGGAGATGGGCTTTACCTTGATTCCTTTCCTTCCACACACAGATTTCGCTTTCAATCCCTTCCTACCCCATTTCTTTAAAGAACGGTCTCCCCACGAATTTCTAGGTTGTTTTTTAAGCAATTTTTATTCACGTTAAAACAATATAAAAGTATTAAGAAATTAACTTAGAATAAAAAATAAAAAAATATCCTTTTCTTTTCAAAATACCATATTTATCAAAAGGACATTCCCACTTTTCTCATGTTTGTAATCGCTTAATTGATTTCAATTAAAAAGTCAATTAAATTTATATATAAAATATTAAAAAATAAAATTTTAAAAAATATTAAAAAATAAAATTTAAAAAATATTAAAAATAAAATTTAAAAATATTAAAAATAAAATTTAAAAATAAAATTCGAAATCAAGTTATGTGATTTATAATTTAAAAAAATATTAATGTTAATTTTTTTTCAACATTCTTATTGACCTATTAAAAAAAAACTCTAAAGAAAATAAAATGAAAATAATATAAATGATATTCAAGGTTACTTGTCGTTTTCTTAAAGACGATATGCAGCTCACCTTGAGATCATTCTTTTTAAGAGAGACCAGACCAGACCGTTTTCACCATCCTCTCTCCCTGTCCCTGCTGAAAGTAAACGCAGAAACCACAGAATAAAAACTCCTTCACTCTCTCCTCCTCTACTGCAAATCTTGACATCCAATTAGAACTCATTTTCCCGGAGAATGGCGGGTGGTTCCCACCCCAAATCCACCACTCACAAACCCTCTTCCTCTTCCACCCCTGCTCCCCCACCGCAAATCCCGTTGGGAATCCACCTCCAGCAACAACAACAATCCACCACTACCTCAATCCAACCAGAAACTCCCTAAACCAAATCCTTCCCCAAAAGCCTAACACTGGGCGATCCCCCAAGCCCGCTACTCCTACTGCAGGCCCAATCCAACCTCCACAAGTCCCTCCGTTCCCGTTCCCAGACCTCGGCCCTCCTCCACCGCCTACCTACGGCTTTCACATGCTTGAACGCCGCACTATTATGCTCGCCGACGGCAGCGCCCGTTCTTACTTAGCTCTCCCCCCAGATTACCAAGACTTCCCTCGTCCTCCTCTTCCACCGCGGTTCTTCCACGGGGGGGGCACCCCAGACTTTCTCCCCGGTGGCCCTCGCTTCCCTCCACGGAGCCCTGATGTGCTAGGTTTTCAAAATCAGAATAAGAGGAAATTTGAAGAGGAATTAGTGAAGCACGTGAATAATAGTAGTAACTATAACAACAGCAATTCAAATGGGAAAAATTATACTTCGTGGGGTGCCGGGACTAGTAACGTGGGGGGTGAAATTAGAGCGGGGAAGCAAATGAGGATTAGTAGCGGTGATGGTGTGGGGTTTGTCAGTAGTAATAATATTAGGAATGTTGGTGAAGTGAACCAGAGTGCATTAAAGAAAGCCTTTTTGCATTTTGTGAAGGTGATTAATGAGAATGAGGCTGATAGGAAGAAGTATTTGGAAGATAGGAAGCAAGGGCGGCTGCAGTGTGTGGCTTGTGGCAGGTTTGTTACTTTTCAATTTTATTTTCTTCTTTGTTCTCTCTCTCTCTATCTTCCATGTGAGTGATTTATTGAATATTTTATTCATTTTACCATACAAATGCTGATGTGGTAGTTATAGAAAATGGGACCGAAAATGGTGGGTGTTTTCATGTATTTGCGAGAGGGAAGATACTCCACTTCCAGTCTTTCCAGGACTGATCAACACCCAAAGCCTCGCATAAGGGATGCTTTTGTGTGTGTTTAAGCATATTGCCGATTGTATACACTTCTATCCAAGGATTAGTAGTTCGATGGTTTTAACATTTTCCTGCTGTTGTGTAATACATGTTATACTGCTAGAGTATTAGGACAGGAATTGCCATTTCAGTATTTCTATGCCATAGAAGGCTGATTCTCTGCCAGTTTCTAATTGACGTTGGTTATGGTTCCTTTCAATTTAGGGAAATTATTTGTTATTTAGTGGTGTAACAGAGTACCTTACGACTCTGGCAAGATGCTAGCAATACTTGATGGTGATGCACTAACTGCAGAAGTCACGTTTGATTTACAAATTATAACTGCTATTGCATGAAGGAAGACATGAAAGTTCTCAACTGGTACATGATAGTTAAAGATTCTTTCCTCCTTTTAGACTAGTTTTGATAGATATAAACACTTTCCTGTCCATTTTGTTTTTCTGTGGTTACTATTCTTATTCAGTAGGAAGTTTCTTACTGTCATAAATGTCAAGTTGGCTGCTGATTTTGGACTTGCAATTGCAATTTTCTGGTAGAACATTGTAACATGGTAGAACATATGCATTCCTTTTGGTTCTCACAATAGGCGCTAACATCATGGTAGATTTAGTGCATTTGATAAATACAGGTTTCCGGTCTGAGTTTCAACCATGTTACAAAATGAGTTTTAAGTATGCGCCTTTTGCTGTGCACTTTTTGTAGAATTGGAATTATACGCTCATGTTTTTATGCCTTTGCAGATAGGTTTATGGATGCTTTTAACTGTGTTGAGTAGAAGATGTGTTAATCTTCGATGATTCTTTCATTTCTACGCGTAATGAGAACAAATACTGTTAAATTGGATGCCAATGCTAGAAATTTTCTAAACTTGGATGAACTTCATTAATTTGATGAAATTTTCATATTATTGGGTCAACTTGTCTGCAAATGTTTACAAAAGTTTTTTGTTTGTTCACTACCTTTGATGATTATGATCTGTCTTAATGTGCATGCCTTATTTGGAAAGTATAAAAATAATTTAGTTTATTGCTTGGTACTTCAATTAATCAAGGAAGGTAGTTGGTGCCTGTTTCCATGTGTGATATTTTTTATTAGATTGATTTATTGGCTTTTTAGGTACTGTGCTAGGGTGTAAAAAATTTAGATGTTACCTGCAAACTAGCTGTTTGCCTCTTTTTTTTCTCTTCTACTTCAGACTGGTGGGCTTTTTGTTGTGGCTTGCCTTGTTTTATTCTTCTTATTTGCAGTACAGAATAGTAAATGATTAAATCCCATACTGTGGGTTCACTGTAAATTTCTGTGGTAGAACTCCTGTATACCTTTGGTTCACAATTGATCTTAATGATGTTGAAGATTTAGTTCATTTATATTAGACGTGCAATTTCCTTGTTTGAATTTCAACTTTCAAGTTGGAAAACAGTTTATGCGTTCACCTTATCTTTGCTCATTTTGTAAAAGAGAAGATTAGCTACCATGTCTCTATAGTTTTTCAAATTGGTTTACAGATTTCGTTCCTCCTGTGTAAGCTGGAAGACTTGTTATGCTTTGAGGATTGCTTAATTCTCTAGTAGCAGTCAAAATGTATATCTAAGATCATTTTGACGAGTGAGAAATCTGAACAAAGTTGAATTTTTGTTGGTTGTGTTTCTTTGCACATATATTCTCTAAATTATTTGGCTAACTTATCTCATAAAAAAAATCAGTTGTTCACTGACTACCTTTGATGCTCATGGTTTTTTTCTTAATTTGGACATGTATTTGGAGAGTACGAACAGAATCTATCTCCTTGTTTGGTGCTTCAGTTGAGGTGTAAATCCTTCTGTGGTATTCTTTATTACATCAATTCTTTGCTTTTTTGCATAGTATATATTAAGGTGTATAATCCAAGAATTTATCTACAGATTAGCTGTCTGTTTTCTCCACTTTTGATGGGTTTTGATTATCTGGTATGGTAAGCTTTTATCATGTAGATCTCTCTCTTTCATGATCTGGAGCTGTTATCAGTCCCAATAAGTGCCTGCATGACTATAAGTTGTGTGCCATTTCTCTTTGATGATTATTATGAGGTTTGCATGTTGGCTATGTAGTAGCTATAATTCAAGCAAGGACTATCTAAGGTGCTTGAACCTTGTCTAGCATGGGACTTATGGATGTACAAGGTGCTGAAGAGCAATTGGATTCAAAAGAATTTTAAGGCTTTAGTGATTGAACATGTGATTTCAGATTCTGAATTGGGTTTAACAGGGAGGAGTGAAAAATTCACTAGCCTCACACAAATAAGATTAAGGAATCATTCCTTGGAAGAGAGCATCACTTTTTTATGGTTTGAATTAATCCAACACAGCAGAGAAGTTCTTAGTGAGTTTTTCTCATTATCCTTCTCGAAAATGTATAGCAGCACTTTACTTTCTTTTCTATAGTTTTGAAACATTCCTTGTCTTAATTAGTTTTGGAGAACTATCCAAAAAAATGCCTTTTGTATTTAGAATAAGGTAAACCTAAGCAACAAACTTGTTATCTTTATGGTTAGAAGATGCTTTTGATATCATAACTATGGTTAGAACAACAATCTTGTTTAACATAAAGTTATTAAATTACAATTTTGGCCTTGCTTACATGTTTGTCCAATGCGACTCTTTAATCCCCAAGTTGCATCAATTTATTTATGGCTTGAAGCTGACATTAACTATATTTTGTAATAGTTCATTCTCTATTTTGTATGATTTTGAAAGTGAACTCTCAGGGCTTTCTGGCAAACAACTTCTCATGCCCTCCTTCTCCCTAGGAAAATATCAAGTACCTTCCTTGTTATGGGATATGTCATGGGAATCAAGGACAGGAGTATTGTCCTTATGGTTGGATATTTTTTTTTTAAATTGGGATCTCACAGGATTAGGAGTGAAGTTTTTAAACAACTTAAATGTGTTTTGAGTAAAATCTAGGTTTATATTTGATATGATTTGAGTTTTGCATTCTCATACCCTTATGGTGTTCTTGTACGCAAAACTCAAATACATGAGCAATAGTTTGGTAGTTAGTTGTAGTTGCAACAATGGTGGTAGCTATTTGTCTGGCATACTTTAACTTCCTTTGACTCCACTAACTAGTCCTTTGTTAACCCATTTGGGATTAAATGTTACCCCTTGGCCTTTGCCCTTTTATGACAAATTACAAAAGAGGTTTAACCATTATAAGAGTAGCATTTAAACGCTTTGATCTTATCGTAAACATACTTGTAATGCAACTAGCCATGATTGTTAAGAAGTGAGTACTTAATCGAGGGTTTGATCCCGAAAGAGATGGTGAGCATTATAAACTTGCATTTTGTCCATTCAATGATTTTAGGTATATACTCATGTGTGTGATTCAGTATAGTTCATCACCCTTTGGGGGTACATGTTAAGAAACCATCTTCCCTAAAAGCTTAAGCTGTTAGGTGAGGATATGATTTATATTATTCTCTAACACATCCTTTCAAGTAAAAGCTCTTTGGGACTTAAAACTTGCACACATGCCCACACTACTTTTGTGCTTGATTGTTATCAAATAAAATGAGGGTGGTGAGATCGAACTTGTGACCGCCGGGTCAACAAGGCTCTGATCCTATGTTAAGAAACCATCTCACCTAAAAGCTTAAGCTGTTAGGTGAGACCCTAGAATATGATTTATATTATTCTCTAATAGTACATATACCACCTTCCCCCTTTTCTATTTACTCATGGTTGTGAGTTCTGTTCCATCTCAATCAGAAGGGACAAATACATTGAGTCGCCCTAGAATCCAAAACTTCAAACTCCTAATTCCATCTTGCTTTACATTTCGATCCATTTCAAAAATTCTGTTCAGGATATTTCTCTCTTCTCGTAGCTGTTCCGTTCCATGCTGAAAATGGGTGAAGAAACCATATCCCAATGGGTGGCCTTGCTCTAAACTCTAACACGGACTCTTACCTTCTAGGGAAAGATCTATAGTCCCTGCCATGGTGGGAGGCAGCAATGGAGAATTCTCCGCAATAGGTGAAAGCTTGATGGAGCAATGCTGAGTGGAGCTCTATCTCCCTTAAGTAGGGATGGGAACAAACATGTGTCATCAGCCCTTGTAGACAAGTTTGTCAGATGCCAAAAGGCTCCTGGCTACTGATGATTTCCGTAACATGACAATTGCCTTTTTTAATCCAAAGCATAAAGGATTGTTTTTGCTTGTAACTCTCTCTCTCTTTTCCTCTCTCATTAAAGTCATTGAACTTCTTGCCAAGTTTATATTTCCTAGAAATCATTCTCCCTTCTTAAGCATAGCATAGAAGCAAGTATTTATGCTGATATCATTTTATTAACATTGCCTTTTTTATACTAACTTTCAAAATATAACCTCCATTGATGAGATTTTTATCTGAAATAGTAACTTACCTTTTCTTTCTTAGATGCCTAAATTAATAAACATTGCTAAAGTTATCTTGATGAAAAGTTACTATATTGAAAAGATTTTCAACTTTTCATAATTTCATTTTTCAGATAGAAGTTTATAATTGAGTGACCTTATTTTTTCACATTTATTTTTGAAATAAAACATCTTGTTATTGTAATAGATAGATCTTAAACAAAATCTTGAAATATATCAGTACTGAATTTTGTAGCGTTCTCTGAAATGGAACTGACAACTTTGCTTACAAGTGTCATATCATATAGGCTTTGCAAGCTACATATTTTCTAATTGATGGCATTGCTTAACATCATATTTTTGTGCACATTTTGTTGATAAAGGAAGCCATAAGGATTCAAGAATATGGTGCTTTTGAGTAATCTCTTAGAAGGTTTGATTGTTATGTGAATCATGACATATTCTATGCACATTTTTCATATGTTTTATTTGCAGTAAATAGCCTGTTTGCAACATTTGCTTGTTATCATAAGAAAATGTTATAGCTTTTAGAAATTGATTTGGTGATTCTGGTCACTTGTGTCTCTTGATGAGTTACTAGGGTTTATCATTTTAGCAACCTAGCTTTAATCTTGTAAACCTGTGTTTTCTTCAGCTCTGTTCTGCTCTTTTCCTTCTTGAGTGTGAAAGTTTGTGAGTTAAGTATTCACGATGAGGCTGCTTCCTTGTATTTCTCCAATATTGTAGTTGTCTTGCCTATTGGTTGTAGAGTAGTCCATTTTTATATTATTCTTGTGTTATTGAGAATAAGTAGAACTAGTCTGAATAAGCTACGGTGTTGGCTCTGTAAATGCTCTGTTACTCAAGAAGGGGGTGCATGTATTGATGTTGCAATGCTGCATTTAAGTTTTGCCAGATTACACAATGTGCTATGAGCATTAATCCTAGTGCCTTTGAGATTGTTTGGTCATGATACTGTATTTTTGTTGGAAAGGTATACTGTGATATGAAAATTGTTTTATATGATTAGCTGTGTGTCAACTTCCTTTTAAGGATTGTAGTTGAGGTCATGTTTTTTTTTCTAAAAACATAGTCTTGTGGATCTTGATTTATGCTTATTGGAGTTTATTTGGAAGTCGCACATGAATAATTTTTTTCATTTTTCTTATGGATAACATTTGAATTGGCTCACCTTAAAGAGTCACACCACGCCAAAGTGACAGCAAAGATGGAACTATTACCTTGGCTTGTTTTAATTCAAATTCCAGCTCTACCTGCTTGCTACACATCAAAAGGTTGACGTTTATTGTTTAGCTGGATCGAGGCATGCAAGGCACGGACTTTATGATGTGAACTTGTGAACTTTACGTGTTACTTGAGTGCTTGTGCCTTGAACTTACCTCAAATCTGGTGGTGGTTCCATCTTTGTTATTCTTTTAGTTTGAACTTGTAGACTTAACAATATCTGAGAGAAACCTGAATTATTATTCTTCACTGCCCTTGATATGCACACTACAGGTCTTCCAAAGACTTCCCAGACATGCATGCTCTTATAATGCACACGTACAACTCAGATAATGCTGATGTGCGTGTGGATCACTTGGGCTTACATAAAGCTCTTTGTGTTCTAATGGGATGGAACTATTCAAAGCCTCCTGATAACTCAAAGGCCTACCAATTTTTACCTGCTGATGAAGCAGGAGCAAACCAGGATGATTTGATTATGTGGCCACCAATGGTGATAATTCATAACACAATTACAGGGAAAGGTAAAGATGGGCGCCTAGAAGGTTTGGGAAACAGAGCGATGGATAGCAAAGTGAGAGGTATAGTGTGCCCCTTAGTTCCTTTCTGTAATTGCAACTTATACAATGATATTTATCTGCTCAATAAAACCCTCCTGTTATATAGGATTTACTTCCTGTTTTTCTTTAACAGTTATTAAAGATGCTGGTTACCAGCTATTACCTAATATACTGCCTAATTTTAGTGTATTTTGTGCTAAGAATACTGATGATATTTTTTTTGGGGGGAGAAAACCTGAGTAGTAGCTCAAAATTGATAGGTTACTTTAGCAGGTACTGTAGCTGGTTTCTTTTAGTTAGGTTTTTCCTTCGATATTATCTTTTATGCATATTATTTTATTATGGTATCTTGTATGGTTAAAATTAAGTTATTTATGGGCTAGGGTTTGCTGTGTTAGGCCTTTACCTAACTATTTAAGGGCTGTTGTTGCTGTAATGGAAGATTATTTATACTCTACAGACCAGAAGACCAGCCATTGGAAGTGCTTCTTCACTCTCTTTTACATTATATTCACTCAGATAAAACTATTGAGGAAACAACATTTTGAACTTTATGATCTTTTTGCCTCTCGACACCTGTGAAGCTTGTCTGTACTAACTAGCCCCCATGAGTCTAGCTACCATCCAAAGGACACTCTTATGGAAAATATCACAGCAATGTACCAAATTATTAGAAAATCTCACCTACCCCACTAAGAGATGTAACTTCTATGCTAAAGTAAAGAAGTTTTTTCATTGCAGATTTGGATCAGTAGGTGGACTTTGTGATGTTGAGCAGATTTAAATATTCTGCTCTTTGTGCTTTCTGACTTGATTGGTTCTGCTTTAGGAAGTTCAAGTAGCTAGAGCTTGGGATGCAGGTTGCAGGTTTTCTGGTGCAGTGACTAGTTGTTGTGTTTAGAATCTAATTTGATGGATCAATCAATTGTGTAAGTGTTCTGGATGCTGGATGCTGTATGCTGTATGCTGTTGCATGATTAAGAGTTATCAAAGCAAGCAGAGAATGAAATATGGAGGCTGTCTGGGTGCTGTGAACAATGATCCAAACAGTACTAGAGTTGCAGATTTGTGTTGTTTGGAGCTACTGAAATGGAAGAGGGGATTGAGATTACATCATGTGTTGTTTTCTTACAAATAAAATAAGGGTTGATTTGATGTGAGAGAAGTTGATGCAGTGATGGAAGTTAGGAGTGGATATAAAAGAACATGGAAAGAGAGGAAAAGAGATAGATAATGCACTCATTACACACATGCATAGGCCTCCAAGCTAAAACCAAACACTAATATTCTGATATCAAAAGTGTAAGAAAGTAACTTGAAAAGACTCTTAGGACCTTTTCTATTTCTGGTTCCATGAGGTTTAGAATTTGTAATTTGAGAAATACAGTAAGACTAGTTGAGGTGCAAAAGATAAAGACTTAGAAATTCTTAGAAAAATATGTACTTATGTACCTTTAACTGTTGCAAGAACATGAAAATTTGAGTGTTTCTTATCACAATGAATATGGTACTTGTGAACCACAGAAGGTTATGTTGCTCAAGGACTCAGGAAAGAAAACAAAACCACCAAAATCGAAGATCCCAATGAAAACAACTGATTGTGCTTTGCAATGGTTTTATTGCTTTGCTTGATGCAATGACAAAGATGCTTTTGAGTTGAGTTTAGATCATCAACTCTGCTTGTTCTATGATTTGCATGTTGCTGAATTACATGTATTTCAGTCATGGTCTGAGACTAAGGTTTTTTTCTTTTTTTTGGGATCATAAACTCTTCTTATATTCTTTTTAGTTTTCATTTTCAGTCCATCCAAATCTATCAATGAATGAGAAACAAAATATACTATGGGCCCTGGTAGGTGACTTGAATGTTTGTGTTTCTAGATTTGGCAAAGATTGAGCCTCCAGTGACTTTCTGGGTATCAATCTTTATGCATACAAGTTCTGAGGCTGTATATTTTGTATTTGGTTTATGCAGACATTGCTACATATATCTCTTTTGTATTCCTTGAATATACCAGAATCATGGGACATAAATGTCTTACACCTCATGTTAGTGACTTGTTTGTGCTTCCTTGCACTAAAATATACTTATTTGCATCTTGTTTCCATGATTTATTAGTTTACCTTTTCTTTTCTCTTCTGTTTTGATGTTAGTTTAAGTGAAGCCTGTAACAACAGGCTGGTTTATTCTATTTTCTTTTGCAAATTTGTTATTGTCAACGACTATTTAGCCATTAGTCACCGCAAGTCTCAAATTCAGGGTAATCAAATTTTCTTTTGGATGATCTACATTTGCTAACTTATATTTCTAGTGTCTGCTGTCGTTTTCAGCTGAGAATCGTTTATTATTATTTTCTTTTTCTTTGAGCTGAATCATTATTTATGAATACAATATATGGAACCATTGATTTTGCTTATCCTGGATGAAAACTTGATGATGATTCTTATGAACTCCATCATCTGCTCAAGCTCAACTCTGCACACTTATTTTTTGTTTTTTTTTAACCTGTCTTTGGCCAGATCTTGGATTTGTGGGTGGCAAGTCAAAGTCCTTGTATGGAAGAGATGGTCATCTAGGCATTACCCTTGTAAAGTTTGGTGGTGATCAATCAGGTCTGAAAGAGGCTATGCGACTGGCAGAACACTTTGAGAAGGATAATCGTGGTCACAAAGCGTGGGGACGCATACAGCCCCTGACATTTGGCAGGGATGATGAGAAAAATCCAAACCTTGTGAAGGTGGATCGGAGTGGTGAGAAAAATAGGATTCTGTACGGTTATCTAGCAACAGTTGCTGATCTATACAAGGTTGATTTTGAGACAAGGAAGAAGGTCATGATTGAGAGCCTTCAAGAACACAAAGCATCCATGTAGACTATGGATGATGACATGAGGTACAATGGTGTGATTTAATGTATTTTCATTTGATCTGCAAACCACTGATCCTTCAAGGCATTTTTGCTGCAGAAGTTGAGGAGTAGGCATTTCATTTTCCTTCGTTTTGACTTGCTCCATGTCGGCTGTTTACTAACTCTATCCACGTTCAGCTTATCAGTGTTTGTAATGATAGCTTGTGTTCGCAGGAATTTTACAGGTTCAGGCACATGGTTGTTTACATGTTCCCCTGTTATTCTCCCAGTAATGTATAGACATGAGTTGGCATCATACTTGCAGGCTGGGTTTGCCAGCATTTATCTGTGCTAACTACACATGTATGATTAAATGCATGGAAAAAGGGAGATCTCTCTCATGGAAAGAGTCTTCACGTGTGTGCTTGTTGAAGTCGGGATGCCAAAATGAAGATGTTTTCTTTGGAATTGAACGATGACAACCTGCCCAGCGGTTTGGATGGTTTAATAGGACGCAGCTCAGCCTGGCTTCTTTGGAAAGTCTCCCATTCTAAATTCCGTGGGACCTACCTAAAGACAATGCTCGTTTGTTTTGTTATACTGGTGGTTAGTGTAATGTTAATGACTGCCTGATTGATGGGTCGCACACTGACTCGCACTCTCGAAAATTATGAAGATTTGGTAACCTTGAGGACACTGCCGGTAAATAGGAGAAAAGACATCTGATTACCATGCACTAAGAAATTGTACGAGATGAGGCCTTTATCTTGGCCAATTATTTTCTGGGGTCCTTGATAATGACAATGTTATCTTAACACTTGTCTTTTTTGCAATCATCGTCCTTGCTGCTTTCCAAACCCGAAACACCCTTATGCCATCATCTTGTTTTGCTGTTGCGCTTCCTGTCCTCTCTAACCAGTAACCGTTGAAACAGATGAATGTTTCAGTCCTTTTATTATGCATTATGAGCGGTGAATGGAGGGAGCTGAAATGGGGGGTAATTACAATAGTGTTTGTTTTTAATGTTATACTGTATTTTAAAGAAAAAAAATGTATTTTTTTCTTGTTTTAATTTTCTTTATATTTTTAATATTAAAAATATTTTTTAAAAAAAATATTAATTTGATACAGAAGTCTGCACTACTAGAAAATACAGGCACGATCCCCGTTTAATGTACTGAGCAGCTTGTACAGTGGAGATTTGAAGATTTTCAGTAGTTGATTTCAAATTTTTATTATGACTGAACAGATTGTTGCATGAAAAATGGAACCCACTACTCTTTTTATTTGCTTACGAAAATTCAAACCGCAAGCCTCCTTCCTTGTTTGTTCAATTGAGGCAGGTAAAGATCAGTTCAACTCTCTCGTAATTTGATGATTTTTTGTTCTGTTTTTTGTCTTTTGTCTTCCTGATTGTTTTGCTCCTGTATCTTCTAAAAGGCAAAGGATCTCTAACAGCCGCTTCCTAGATCCAAAAGGAGCCTCTTCGGGAACACAGAATAGAGTTTCAAACGGCGCTAGTGCATGAATAAATTGAAACCCCTTACAATAAATCATGTCGTCATTTACTTGCTGCCTGCCATTGAATGTACCTACCCACACCTCTTCACCAAATTCAACAACTCATAAGGCATGCGGTCAGAAAAAATGACATGAAGCAGCAGCCATTAATTTGATGATACGATGTGCTGGTCGGCACTGAGATGATCCAAATTTCTATTATACATTATACCTCGGCACAAGCAAGAAGCAAATCTATTCAGCATTCTATTGCAAAATAAGGTAATGAAAAGATTAAGCTGAGATTCAATATGAGACATCAAAATTCTTCACTTAGACATTAAGCATACAACATTTAATCATTAGCAGTTGCTAGTTGCAGTGATAGCAGCTCCTCTTCAGGAATAACCCTAATTTGACAATCTGACTTTGGATAGGCTGCGCAGAGCAGTGCATACCCACGCTCCACCACATCATCGCTGAGCATACCATCACTCTGATCAACCGAGCCACTTATTAGCTTTGCTGGGCAAGTCATGCACACCCCAAGTTTGCAATCATGAGGCACCGTCAATCCAGAGTCCAATGCCTTGGATAGAATGGTCTCATCCGGTTCCACCTCCAGCTCTGTGGATTGATTTTCATGCTCAATCACCACTTTGTAGGACCTAACTACAGTCTTCAAGGATCTGCCAGCTTTGTAGTTGAGTTTAAAAGAAGAGAGCTCGGTGGGTAGTTTATGTCTGGTTAGGACGAAGGAAGGAGATGGGGTGAAATGAAGGGTTGCCATGGTTTTTTGTGAGGTGGGAAATGAGGGAAGCTTTTGCTAGTCTTTAGGTAAATTGTGGTTTTTGATAGGATAAGGTGTTTGCTGCGAATTGAAGGTTGTCATTGGAGATTTGTTTTTGCTTCATTTTAGGCAGTGGCATAAATAAATTCCACGCTCTTATTATTATTACCTTATAGCTAAAACAGCTCGGGCTCCAACTGTTCATCAAGAGTAAAATTACTATTCACTGGACATTTGTCTCCCTACTTCGCAGGTGCATGTGCTCTTTGTTTTTTTTTTTTTTTGCTTTTTTGCTTTTTGCTTTTTACTTCCGGGTTACATTTTTCATTTCTATTTCTTTTTTTTTTTGCTTAATTTTTTTACTTCCGGGTTACATTTTTCTTTTCTTTTTTCATTTTATTCGTTTCATGCTTTTTTTTTCTTACTTTTTTTTTTCTTGCCTTTTTTTTTTTTTTTTTTCACTTTTTTATATATATATATATATATATATATATATATATATATATATATATATATATATATAATTTATTTTGTATAATCGGAGTGTCTGACTAGCTTAAATGCACCATGATTAATCCCCGGATCCAATTTTTTTAAGCCTTTTTTTTTCCTTAGTATATATTTTTAATTTTTTCTCTCTTTCCATTTATATATTTATGATCGAGGTGTCCAGGCTAGCTTAAATGCACTACGATTAATCCTCAGATTCAATTTTTTTATAGCTTTTTTTTTCATTTTTTCCTTATTATGTTTTTTTTTGTTCTTTTTCTGATTATTTTTTTTTCAGTTTTTCCATGAAATATTTTTTTCCTGGTTATATTTTTTAATTTATTTCTTTTTCTACGTATATATTTTTTTTTGTTTTTTATGATTGGGGTATCCTGGCTAGCTTAAGCGCGCCACAATTCATCCCCGGATCTAATTTTTTTGTTATAACCAGGGTGTCTAAACCAGACTTTATGTGTACCAAGACTAATCCCTGGAATAATTTTTTTTTGCTAAAGTGCTTTTCTTATACTTTTGTTTTATTCACTTATATATATTTTCTTATAACCAGGGTTTACGAGTCAACCTATGTACACCACAACTAATTCTCAAACCGAATTTGCTTTTAAAACAATATGGATTGCTACAGTGCTTTCATGCTTATATTTTTTCCATTTAACTTATATTTTTTTTATAATCACAGTCTCTGAGTCAGTTTATGCTCTTTTTTTTACTTATATATTTTTTTATAACAAGGATCTTCGTGCCACCTTAAGCGCACGATAACTAATCCTCGGACCAAATGTTTTGATAATCATGGTGTCCGGGCCACCTTGCGTGTACCACGACTAATCCCCTGACCAATTTATTATTTTTTCTGAATTTTTTTCCTTATACTTTTTTTTTGTTCACTTATACATTTTGTTTCCTTATCACTGGATCAATTTTTTTTTGTAACTGGTGTCTCCAGGTCAGCTTAAGCACACCATGACTAATTTCTGGACCGAATTTATTTTTTTAAGCAATATGGATTGTAAATAGTGTGGAGAAACCATCGTAGCTCCCCACATATAGTATTGTTGATTGCAAGAGTGCTTTCCCGCTACAATGTTTTTTTTCCATGTTTTTTGCTTCTTCTTTTTTTTACCTTTTTTCTTTCTTTTATTATGTTTAGTTTTTCATTTTTTTTCTTATTATATTTTTTCCCCAAAACATTTTTTTGCCCATTATACTTTTTTATATTCTTTTTTCTTTTTCCACTTATATATATATTTTGTTGTTTTTTTAACAGGGGTTTCTTAAGCATACCACGATTAATTCCCATATCCATTTTTTTTTATAACCAGGGTGTTCAAACCAACTTATGTGTACCATGACAATCTCTGGACCCATTTTTTTTCTAAAGTGCTTTCCCACTAATACTTTTGTTTTGTTCACTTATACATTTTTTTATAACCAGAATCTCCGAACCAGCTTAAACACACTGTAACTAACTTCTAAGCCGATTTTTTTTTAAATAATATGGATCGCTACAGTGCTTTCATGCTTATACTTTTTTTTTCTTTCACTTATATATTTTTCTTATAACCATGGTCTCTCATCCAAGTTAAGCTATATACCCCTATAAGACAAAATCCAAAAGTTGGCTATAAGGGTGTATTGATGATTTACTTTTTTAATTGTATTTTTTGTAGCAGTGTTATGGCCTCGTCTTCGGGCACGACGTCAATTTCAGAGCTCATGCATATTTTAAATAGTGCGTGCGACGTCGTTAAACTTCTAAAAATATATTTATATATTCATTTTATTATGTAAAATGTGTTTAAAATAATGTCATAGTATCAAAGGTATTTTCAATTTTTTTCATTTTTGTTCATAGTACAATAATTATAATATCCTTAAATAAGACAAAAACCAAGAATTGTTAGTGGGGGTGTCCCGATAATTTTACTTTTTTAGTGCACAGTAAAATAATTTTTGTTGCCTCAAATAAGACAAAATGAAAGAGTCACTTGCGGTAGTGTTTCAAACATTTCACATTTAACTATACATGCATAGGAAAGAGTTTCACTCTTATTTTACACCACCAAAGTTAAACTTACTATGTTTTTTAACGAGAGTTGCATTTAATACAAATAAAAATAACAATTAAAATTAAAAATTTAAACAAAGAGCAAAGGTGTATAGATACAAATAAAAAATTTAAAACTATCTTAGAATGACCGAAAAAATCAAGGGATCAAAAATAAACTAAAAAAATAAAAGAATAAAAAATAAAATACAAAATACAAAATTATGTGTTAAATTTAGATAAAAAAAATTTAATCCCTGCGGCGAAGCGCGGGTTTACGGCTCGTTATAACATATACGAGCTCCGTTTTTTTACTGTGTATTGCTAGTGTTTTTTTACTGTTGATTATAATAGTGTTTTAGGCCACAAGAGTGACAACAACAATTAATTAATACAAGACAAAACACCTTTCCCTTATTTGCATGAAAACTCTATGTTAGAGTCCAGATTATAATAGGATTTTTTGCTATGTTTTCCTTATTTATTAAAGTATTTACATAAGAATAGGACTCTGTAAGTTAAGGGATGGCCACTTATAAAGATAAGCAACCCACACCCTAAACAAACTCAGTTTGATAATACAATAAAGAGTTCTTTTGGCCCCCAGGTCATTACAAGCTCATGGATTCAAGTAAGCTTTATCACAAGAGGCAGGCATCCTCCAGTCATATACTTCCGCTACGTCAATTTTGTTTCAGATGATATTTTACCAGATATTGTTCCTTGATCAAATAGTCAGGGATCGCATGGGCCTTCATGTATGAAATTAGTTCATGGTAGAATTACAAATAGTTTGATGGGAGAATAAAAAAAATGTCCAATTTACTTAATTTGCTCATTACATTATAAAATTATGATTATTAATATAATTTTTTAAATATATATATATATATATATATATATATATATATATATATATATATATATATATATATATATATATCTCCCATCAAAGGGCATAAATACACACATATTTATATGTGTGTGTGTGTCATTTAAATTAATTTCATAAGTTGAAAGCAATATGAAAAGCTTGGTAACCAAACACATGAAATGTTTTTTTTGAACCTCAATCTCAACCATAGTTTTAACCAAACATTTCACTACTTATTTTGAACCGCAACTAAAAGTGTTTTTTCATGAAATTATTTTTTTAAAACCTCAACCACAAAAGCAAAAGTAATATCAAACACACCCTAACTGAAGAGATTTGTTTATAAAAGGACTATCGAATCCACAGTCTCATATGTTAGAGAATAATATAAATCATATTGTGGGGTCTCACTTAAAAGCTTAAGCTTTTAGGTGAGATGGTTCCTTAACATGATATCAGAGCCTTGTTGACCAGTGGTCACGAGTTCGAATCTCACCACCCTCATTCTATTTGATAAAAAAACCAAGCACAAGGTGATGTGGGCCTGTGCAAGTTTCAAGCTCAAAGGGCTTTCACTTGAGGGGGGTGTTAGAGAATAATATAAATTATATTGTGGGGCCTCACTTAAAAGCTTGAGCTTTTAAGTGAAATGGTTTCTTAATACCATGAATCTTGATGAACAAGATTTTCACATGATTTAACTCTTTTTTTAATAATTATACTTAAGTAGATTTTTTTCTGTCGTGGTAGCTAGTAAGATTCAAATCTAAGTAATAGGTAGCATGTAATACATATTCACTTATCACTTCAGCCAAATCTCAATGAACCTCTCACGCACATGCAACTTGCCACCAAATCTTCTAGTAGTAAATCTCTAGCTACACCAATAATTAATTCCAAGGACTTTCACAAAATTAGCATCCAAATTCAAGGGAGCTAGTGAGCTAGTTTTACCCTAATTAATTATCCTGACAAATTCCAATCCAGGGTCATTATCAAGAAGATATGGATTTACTTTCTCTCACATCATCCATAAATATTGGACCCATCTTCATACTTCATATATATATATATATAGAGAGAGAGAGAGCTTCTTCTGGTTTCCGTTTTTAATCCTGGGAAGATTAATTAATAGCAATACATGAAAGGAAGATATTCTAATTTATCTGATAAACTTTGCCTATATACTCGCATAATTAGAGGCATTCTGGAGGCCGCGCGTCCTCACACTTATTTGTCCATGCTAGAGAAATTTTAAGGGAAAAATTACTTAAAAGAAGCTAAATTATAAAAATAACATTTTTTATATATACATTCAAATAAAAAATATTATTTAGAAAAAAAAATCTATTTTAATATTAATATTAATATAATTATTTATTAATAATAATTAACTAATACAAATCTAATCAAAACCATTTTTTTTGTATAAAAATATATTAATAAACTCTTAATACTTTTGATTAATATATAAAAATAACTTTTTAATTTAAAAATACAAAATAAAATTTAAAAGTTTTAAAAGTTTTTATACACTTTAGGTTTTCACTTGGAGTTTGTATTATTGTCCTTAATTTACTGGAATGCTAAGAAGGTAACGATAGACAACGCTCAGATCTCTGGATCAGTTTTTATATTTGGCCCTACTTGTTTCAATTGGACACATAACTATCCTTTGCATTTGGCCTCATCTGCGTTGATCATGTTTTTTACTATTTTCATGTCCTGATGACTAAACAGAAGCAAATCAAGGCCGTCCAACAAAGCTGACACAGCTTATGTATGTAACATGTGAATTTTTTCATGGAGATCATATCCCACCAACTGAGTAGCCCTAAAGAGCGAGATGCAATAATGGAAACACTCAACGACAAATGGTCTGGTGTTAATCTTACCTAAACCAACTAACTTTACGGTAATTATTAAGCATATGATATATCAAAATATTTCATTATTTGTTAGCACCCCTCGTTCTTTCTATCGATAATATTGATTACTTCTTCTTTTGTCTCCCCTGTGTATTAATTATTAATTAATCAAAAGAGAACTAACCCTTCACTAGCTCTCAATGTTTTTAATGCCATGCCCTATTTCTCTCTTCCATGCACCTATCGGGGTTCACAATGCACTTTTTGGGGGGTTTTCATGGACTGATTCGAGTTGATAAGCCTTTACTACGTACTCTCTTTCTCTTTTGTCTGGATCGGTGCCATGTTGATTGCTCGGAGCATGGACCGGGAACTTGGTTCGATTAAAATATCATCATTCACCGAAAGGAAATTAAAGCATTAGCTGATTTTCTTACATTGAAGGTAGCTTTGATTAAACAGAAACCAATTAATCCTGAAATAACATACTTTGTTTAGGGACCTGTCTTCTGTTCTGTACCTCTCCACACATTCGCCCGCAATATAAATCCGAAACATCGAAAGTTGCAAAGGCTAACGTTCACACATTCTACGTCCTTGTATGATATGCACTCCCGCAGGCCACACACCTAGCTAGCTACCCGAAGGTCCAATCCACCAGAGCTAGCTAGCTAGGGTCCTTGTAAGTATACATGTTTGCGAAACTCCCCCAACATGTGTCAATTAAACTATTAATTAGCTCCTAATTGTCGATGGGCAGGGCTGCAACAAAAATCAAGGCAAATAAAGCAACTTGGCCCTGCATGCAGCCGTGCATAGCCAATTAGCTAGGCAAATAGCCGATCAAACATCCATCCAAAGTACCTAGAAACATTTTACGAGAAAAACGTAAACACACAACACAAAACAAAGATTAAAAAATTAAAACATCTTCGAGACATTAACATCCCACGCGAATTCCTTGGTTTCCAAATTACTTATAATTTACCATGCATCCATTACAAATGATCTTTACTGCATGTCTTCATAACATCCCTTTTCACCAAATACAAAGGGATCCCACAAAACAACGAAAAAACGTACCACCTCTAACATGCATCACATATGCCCTTTCTTTTCAACTAACAAATGAAACAAAATTTAAAAGACGCACATCAATGACCTCACACCAAAAAACGTGAAACCTTATGTTCTGAAGGCCTTCAGGTTTCCAGTGGGTGTCGGATTCCGGCTAGGGCGAAGACAATAAGCAAACAATTATATCAGAGAAAGCACTGATGATAAACTTGTGGGTGTGTTTAGGGTTCAATTTAAGATAACAAGAGAGCAACTCATGCAAGCAGTCCCAATTAGCCCTAACGTCCCTTAGCTCTCTTGCTTCAATCATCTCTTGCATTGACTGTTTAAAATCTATGTAGGGATCTGGTGAATACTTTTTAATGGCAACACCTCCACTAACTGGCGGTGTATGAGACACTTGCATGGGCTCAATGATGGAGTTGGAGCTGCCAGGGGAGGAGGAGAAGAAACGTTGCGAGGCGATAATGGCGGCAAAATCAGGGAGCGAGTCGGTGTCAAGATCGGAGTAGGACGAGGAGGAGGAGTTGGTGGAGGAGGGAGTACTGAGGGATTTGGAGGTGGATGTTGAGGGGAGGTCATAGAGGGAGTTGAAGCTCTTGATCATCATTGATGTGGGGGTGGGGGTGGCGGTGGTGGATGATGGTAATAGTGGATCACTATACTCTTGTTGCAACTCTGAGGGCAATGGATGTGAGGATGGGGTTATGGCGGGTAAGCACTTGAGAATGTTCTTCCAGAAGATGGTGCTCATTTTTTCGCCCTGATGGGATCCGACAGGGAGATTGTAATGTGTCTGCTATAGTGGTTATGGGGAGAAAAATTGAGAAAAGTTGAATGGTGGAGACTGGAGATTTATTTATTGCACTCCTATCTTTATTCAATGCTTTTGTAGCAAGGCTTATACAATCTCACCATTATTAATAGATCGGTAGAATGGGGTTTTGGATTTATTTGTTTTCTTATAAAAAAAAAACATTATGGTCATTAAAAAATCAGTCCAAGAATAACTTTGTCAAAACCAGGTAACTTTATTTTTTATATAAACTATATTATATATATATATATATATATATATTATATATAATCTTATATAGGTTTAATAATTATGGGCGGTATATATATCTCGTAGACCTAAAATATTGTGTAGGGTAATGTAGATTTGAGCTGTCTTGTGCATGCCTACCATCAGTGAAATCTGATATTAAAAAGACATCAGCACATGCGCATGTTTCCGCAGAATTCTTATGGGGAGTCTGTATTTTGCTAGCATGATGATCAGCTACTCATTAACATCAACATCATGATATGATATGATAGCTCCTCTTATATAATAAATAATTCACAATCTCAGCGATGAAGGCGAGATTGCCTCCACAGTTGCTTCAATCACATTCAAAGAATTAATGCACAAGAGACTTTAGGTGGGTTTTTTCTTTTGATTGATCGGTCGATTTAGGCTGCTTAATGCAAGGTCGTGAATTGAGTTTCTGTTGGTGTTTTATTTTTCAATTATAATGAAATATTTTAATTTTATAGTGTTTTGACATGTTGTTTTGGAATTGTACTGTTTATGTGTGTATATATAATTAAATATAATAATTAAAAAAAAATTAGTTCAAATTTAAAAATAAAATCATTTAGAATTTTACAATTTAATCTAAAAAAAGACACAATAAAATAATTTTTCTGAACAAAAATTATGAACATGTATAATATTACAAGAATATCATCACCAATCTTGCAAGGTCATTACATTATCTGATTGCTCTGAAATTATAACATAATATATATAAATATATCAAGAGACTCCTCGTAAAATTTCATCTCAATTTAACGGTCGGATTAAGAGATATGATTGATATTGTAAAATTATTTATTATTTTAAGAAAAAAAATATTATTTGACCGAAACGGAACGGGCGGAATAAAACCGGAACTTTCCGCCTGAAAATTTGAGCAAAATATCTGAAACGGGACTGAAATTTTAAGCAAGGTAAAAACTGCGTTATTTTATCTAATTTTTTTAATTGATATGAAACATTTCGGCCGAAACGAAATAAAATTAAGAACACTGGCTTAATCACTTTCTCTCAACTTTAATTAATTAAGAGCCTATCTATCTATATTATAAAATAATTAAAAGCATTCATCATATTTTTTAAACATTTTTCTTATTTCTTTTCTGCCACATGAGTAAATCTCTCGTGAATGCCAACGGTTAATATTCTGTGTCCCTAAATTAAAAAAGAGCAGCAGTGATATTTTCCATAATTAATAACTAAATGATTGTCACAAATATATGATATTCTTAATTTACAATTTCCTATCCTAATGTTCGGCCTAATTAAACAAATTTCAGTAGCTAATAACGGGGAAAAAAAAATCATGATCGACCCTTTAATTTTTTATTTATTTATTTGGTCTTTCTATACAAGAGATTTATGAGGATTATAGGTCCCCCATTTGGCAGGCTAATAAGATATGAGCATTCCATGTATTGACGCGTACAATTTATGTATCAACTATTTTTTTTAAATAATTTTAATATTTATAAAAATACTATGCCTTATTTTTTAGAGCATGTACAAAATTAATATTCATCATTACAGATAATTTGCTTTCCGGATCCGTATAGCCTTTCACCAAAACTATGCCTTATTTTTGCCTCTGCTGGCAAATTGTGTCTCTTCTTCAACTTTGCCCTCCTGCTCACCCACCAGACCAGCCAGTCTTCTCTGCCCAGAAATAAGTCACCATTACCTCCCTTTTTTTGGCATTACTAAAATACCAGGTCAAGAAAAGCCATAACCAATTCAACAGTTCAGATATCGATTTATTTCCTGCATTGCAGCTTACGAAACCCTGTTTGCCATATGATTGTACTTTGGTAAAACAAAAGTGGTTCACGAGGCAGAGTCCTTTCTCTTCTGCGAAGCCATCAGACAACCTTCTGAAAGGCAAAAGCTTTTCAGAACTTAAAAACAGTGCTTTAAGGTTCTCACTCGAGTATCCTTATCCTTTTGTTTTTAACCATGTGAACCTAATTCATAGGATCTTTAATTTTCATAGATTGAGTTACCATTATTTTGATTTTTGATTTTAGTATTAGTCTCATTCCTTTCTATGTTTTCTAATATCATCTTTCTACTAAGTGGTTTAGTCAAAGGATTGGTCAAATTCATTTCTGACTTCATATAATCTATTAAAATAACTTCATCTTTTAACAACTATTTTACTACATCATGTCTTCATCGAATATGTTTATTTTTACCATTGAAAAAATTTATTCTCTGCAATGGATATAGAAGGTGTTGGTTTCATTCCCAATGGAATTTCAATTATAAAAAATTCTCAACCAATCAGCTTTCATACCCTGCTAAATCTAATGCTATAAATTCTGACTCCATGATGGATCGAGTAATTAAACTTTGTTTGGAAGATTTTCAAAGACACCATACCACCACCTAGAGTAAGGATATAGCCACTACTGGATTTAAGTGTCATGTCATTTGAATCTGATAACATTGTAATGATACTTTAATCCCAAATTTTCTCAACAAAGCTACAGAGACTAAATTTGCTCTTATATTAGGAACATGCAATATCTCATTCAAAGCCAACATTTTCTCTGAAGTCAATTTCAAAAGGACTTTGCCTTTTCTAATAACATTTGTTGTCCTTGAATCTCTAGAGATATACCACTTCTTCTCCATCCTTAAAAGGTATATAAGTGGAGAAAAATTATTTATCTGTATATATGTGTCTAGTAGCACCGGAGTCTACCACCCAATATTTTCTCATTGGTCACCATATTGACTTGAGAAACAACCGCAACAATCATATCTTCTCCTTCAACCATGTTAACTATAGTTTTAGGAGGATTGTTGTTTCTCTTTCTATTTTGGCATTGATGTGCATGGTGGTCAGGTTTGCCACACACAAAACAATTTCTCTTTTTTCTTAAAATTGTTGGTTTTGGGTTTGAACACGGTGGTACTATTACCATTGGACTTAAAAGTTTTATTAAATTTATTCTCATAGCTTTTTTTATGTGAATTCTCTTCTACCAAATTTGCTTTTGGTGGTCATCTCCTTTTTTCTAGTAGCTTGCAATTTCTTTCTATTAAAAGGATGAAAATAGAGGAGGGACAACAATGGTAGCAGCAGCAGCGAGTAAGGGCAGGGGCATTGTTCATAATAGTGTTTCTGTTCATGTTAAAAAGGAATATCCTTATGATTGTTGTGTAAATAACGAAATACAAGAAAAATGGAAACAAAAAAAACTTGAGGCGTGCTTTGTACACTATCCTTAAGGATATTTCCCCTAACAATAAGGTATCATCTAGGATTTCAACAAGTTTTTCCTCAAACAAAGAGGGGAACACAAAAACAGCTCTAGAAATAAGAGGAATCCAACATACTTGAGAAGAAGAAAGAGTAGTTTTTGGATTGTATTTGTTTGAAAAAGTTGCATGATATTTATAGATAACCATAATGTAACAATCACATTTAATTTAATTATTAAATTAAAAATAGCACTTACAATAATTTAAAATATGTTCGTTATAAAATTAAATTATGGCAACTCTTATATTTGTAACCTTTAAAAATAAATCTTTCAATAGTTACAAATTTAACAAGTGTTTTACCAATATAGGGATAGTCTTTTGAAAATATCTATTATAACTTTTACAACACCTTTTCCTATTTCTAGGGCAGCCTGGTGGCTCTCTCGTCTTGCTGGAGCTGGACTGCAGTTGTTAAACTTTGTCGAGTTATATAAAACTGCTATATTATATTGATACTCTTAGAAAATTAAGCATTTTAATAACAAATTTATGTCATAGTTTAGTTGGGAGACAGGAGATTGTAGATTTAAGTGGTGGTGGGCATAATTATTATTTTCTAAAGTATGACAGATGACTCGATCACTTCAGTACTTTGGGCATAATTATTATTTTCTAAAGTATGACAGATGACTCGATCACTTCAGTACTTTCTGATTCTTAAATATTATTTCAAATTTTTATTAAAATTTTAATAAAAAAATTGAAAATAATAATACTAATAAAAAATCAATGAAAATAATTTTTATTATTATTTTTTTAAAAATAAATCATAAACATGATTTTATTATATTTATGATTTTCTCTACTCTCAATTACATAAAATATAGACTTAATATTTTTTATACAATATATTTTTTAACAATAACAATAATTTTAATTAAAAATACTGTGATGATTAAAATATACAAGAGAATAAATAAATAAATTTATCTGGAATGGCAATGCCTTGGCTAGATTTGTATATTTCTGAGCATATATAGCACCACGGGTATACAAACAAGCTGGTAAACATCTATACCCAACAAGTTGAGTCCCATTATGTTTGGGTTTTCAAATATTGTCGCCGGGATCAGCAAGGACAGTAATTGTAAGAATTTGAAATGTGATTAATTTCTGTATATTCAATTCTTCCTCTTACAATTGAGTATGAATTTATAGACAAATACTAAGACTAATGCAAACCAAACAATCACGATCCACCACTCCACTTAATTATTTCCAATTTCTTCTTTGACTCGTATCCGCTTCTCTTTCCATTTCTTTCACAATTCTACAAAATTCAAGCTACTATGGGAGAAAAGTGAAATGAGTGAATATGAAATCAATGATGGTGAAGAAAACATCAACGAAGACGATGAAAGAATTGCAATGTGGGAGATGGGATTATCTACACCTGATGAGCTCACTCCTTTATCACAACCGTTGATTCCACCTGAACTTGCTTCAGCCTTCAGTATCTGACATGATTTTTTTTCTCTGTTATGTTCTTTTTATAGCCAAAATCATTGTCTTTGTCTTCCTCTCTGATACTATGTGTAACTGTGATGAAAAATGTTGAGGGTGGTTACTATTATCGTGTTCGTATGTGTTTTGTTTGGTCTGTGTTTGGGTGAAAAGTATTCAAAAAGATGCTTTTCAAAAACTATGGTTGAACCGCAGTTTTTGATAGGATCCACAGTACAAAATTATGGTATGAAAATTTGTCAAACAGTTTGTATCTGCGGTGAGCCTCAACTACAAAAGCCACCGCAGAGCCAAACACCCACTTAATCTGATTATTTTAGTTTTAGCCTTGTAAAAGTAAAATCAAACCAAGGTGTTATATTATATTATTATAATGTTTATTTTTTCATACATATTTATGTTTTTAGTTTTTGTTTTTAATTTTTATCATTTTATTTTTTGTTGGAGTTCTATTTTTATTCGGTTCCGTTATAAATTTTTTAATTTATATTGGTTAGACTATATTTTATTTTTAAAAATCTTTTTATTGTTTTTCAATCCCAAGGTTTTGATTAGTTGCGTTTTGTCATTCAATTGAAAATATATATATATATATATATATATATATATATATATATATATATATATATATATATATTCTTTTGACACTTATTCTCTTAATTTTTTATTTAGTATTGATTCCTTTAGTTTTTTTGGTCCTTTTTTTTTACTGTATTTATTCATTTATACTTTTAGTTTTTTTTTTCATCATTTTGTTTATTAGGGTTTTATTTTTATTCGGTTCAGTTCTGAAATTTTAATTTATATTGGTAATCATTTTAAAATTAATATTGCTTTTTTTTTCCCCTTTGTTCTTTGTTTGGTGTTTTCTGTTATTTTTATCTGTTTTTCAGATAAGATGATTTTATTATTTGTGCAAGGATAATGTAATTTTAGTGATTATTTTTTTATTGTTTTTTCTTAAAAATATATTGTTTTAATTTTTCTGGTCAATTTAATAATTTTAACTATTTGAGCAATGATATTGATAATAATTTTAATTGTTATAGTAATGATAATGATGGTAACGTAGTGATAGATTTTCAATTTATGTTTTTTTTCTTTTTGGAGACAGAAAATTAACTTCTTATTTTTGTTATTTGATTATTGCAGGTGTTTTCACAATTTATATTTTGTTTGTTGTGTTTAATTTAAATTGAATTATATAATAAAATAATCTTAATACAGTAAATTTAATAATTAAGAAATCCAAATCTTGTTTTTTTAATTATAATAATAATTTCATACTGGTTATTTCGTTGAAACCTACTAAGCAGATAAATATAAATAAATTTATATTTATTTAAAATTCATATATTTTATAGAAAACTTGAACTTCATAAGATTTCTGCATAGATTTATTATTTTATCCAAATTTATATTATAATAAAAAAATTATCAAACAATTAATATTTTTATGTTGAAAAAAATATAGTGTCATTCCCGAAGAAGCATTAGTGTGGGTGTATACTGTGAGTCGGTCCAGTACTCCTTCCGGATGCAAAACTAACTCAAGCCTCACTATATGCTAATTAATCACATACTAACATTCTCACTGGGCCTAGCAGCCACAATCAAGGACGCGGCAGCGCCACCAGAAGGAGCTGTCAGATTTGGGTTGTTTCTCAGCTCTGCACGCGAGACCCCTTCTGCATCTGCCTTTGGCCTTGTTTGTTTCAAGGAAAGTGAATTCCAGGAATTTACTTTCCTTACTTTCCAGTGTTTGGAAACATTTTGGAAAGTGAAGTCAACAGAATTGCTTTTCCCCACTTTTCCGGTCAACTTAAATTATCACTTAACATGCGGAAAGTGAATTCCGCTCCGAACGAGCGGAATACACTTTCCGCGTGACCCATCTCTTTCCCTCATCTCTCTGCAGCACGTCTCTTTCCCTCATCTCTTTCACTCATCTCTGCACCCTAGCCTCTCGCCTCCCTCTCCAGTCCCTCATCTATTTCCCTCATCTCTCTGCACCCTTTTCTATAGCAAAACCAGACCCTCTCGCCTCCTCTCTTCTCCTCACGCCTCCCTCTCAGTCCATAGCATAGCAAGCAAACACTCGCAGCAAAATCACGTCCTTTCCTAGAAAACTCGCAACCAAGTCCTCCAGAACCGAATACCAATCCGAATCGAAATCAAAGGTATTTCCTTCCTTCTCTCTCTGTCTCGAATCAATCTGTTCCTGCTTGGCAAAGAAAATATCAGTGTTGTATAGAGTGAATAATGTTCTTAGTGAGGGTGATTTTGATTTGGTTTGTTTGTATTTTTAAATGAATTGAAGAAAATCTGATGGTGAGCACGAGAATTGGAGTAGTAGCGGGAGGTGATCGGTGACAAGTAACGGTGGGGAGTAAAAAGCGGAGCGGATCGGAGGATGGACAAGAACAAGAGCCGTACTGATCCGCTCGCCGCCGGTCGTAAAAAAGTACTTTTCTTCTTCTTCTTATTAGCATTATTTGTTATTACCTTTCATTCGTTTATTTTTATTATTGATTGATTGATTCGGTGCTTTTTACAATTTGATTGGTTGGCGCTGAAATGTAGCTAAATGAGTTAATATATATATAGAGTAGGAGAAAATGTAGACCAGAATGTTGTGAATTTTGCTTTTGGTTTTAATCTCGAGAACGCTGAGGAAGCTAAATCGGAAGGGAAAAATGAAAATCCATTGTTGTGGGTTTGTAAAGAAAAAAAATCAGAATCGGATATGATTAGTCATGAATCGTAGGAGATATCTTGTATGGACAATGTGTGATGTGTTAAAGCTTTTGTTTTTTGTTTTTTCTTTTTAGGGTTAGATTGGAAGTAAAGATTCAATGTAATTGGTTGGAATCGAATCTTTGTTTTGAATTATCGACTTCAACAATTTCGCTAGAAGAAGGACGATAAAGGCGATAGCTGACCATGGACGATCCAAAAAAAATTCTAGTGCGTCCCGAGAAGCATGAATCGATGTCGATGAGGCGTCAGAAATCTGGAAACGCAGCGAGGATTGAAACGAGTTCGTGAATGGGAAGTTAAATCTCGAGTGATTCCGATTCGGGAAGGGTAGATTCTTTGGTGTCTTCGAGGGGCTCCCGATGTTAATGTTGATGTTGTGGTCGTTGATCCACCAATTCCACCGACAATTTGAAACAAGAGTAGCTGAAAACGACTACGGGTCATGATGTCTGGCAGATCTCTGTGGAGGAAGGTCTGGGTTGATGAGAATCATATTGATTCCTCAAAACCTTATGAAGGGAAAGTAGCCGATCTATTGATGATAAGGTCTGCAAGAGTTGTTCCATTAGGAAACTCGGATATTCCAGATTCGAAGCAAAAACCAAACATGATGATGCATTTGTAAGCGTGGATGTGTCAGCCCCTCATGAATCATTTGATACTATGGATGACACAACTATTACAGGTGAAACAGAGAGTCAAGATGGGGAAAAATTCAACTGCATGTGGAACATCAGGGGAGACTGCGGTGGATATAATGGATCTTCATGTTCGGGGGCTCTTGGGTGGTCGGGTTGAATTTTTAAGGTCAATAGGTAGGTTTGCTGCTGGGTTGTTCTTTAAGAATAGATTTACGTTTTGTTTTTATGGCATGAATTGTGAAGACCCTGGACCCAACTGTATTGTTGTTCATGTTACAAGGCTTTGTCCAATTGGTATACAATAAGATTATAATTCAGATCATCTAATCAGATAAACCTCACATATGCTCTAGAAAACTGACTCTGTTGGAGCTGAATGAATGTACCAATTGATCCATGTTGTTCCATGTACTTCCTCGTATATATATATATCGTCTCATTCTTCCCTTTGAAGAGGCTTTCGTACCCGATCTTCTTGCACACCTGGTTTGATTGTTCACATTTTCTTATTCCCGGATTTGCTACATGTTGGTTGTTTGCACACAAAGTTGAATACAGGGATGTTCCAATGACTTGCATGTTGTGCAATTGCCTGTTTACATGTATCTGATATGACATATATTGTTATATTTTATAAAATAAGCTATGTATGAATATAGGATATAATAAAAAAATCATCATTATACTTTTTAGATTTCATTTTTTTATTTTAAGTGATTAAATATTTTATATATATTAGATAAACTTGGAAAAAAAATTAATTTATTCATATATTATTTTCCAGTTCATTTTCCATAACACAAACAAACACTGGAAAGTGTTTTCCAGTTCATTTTCCATAACACTGCCAAACATTGGAATTCACTTTCCAGGAATTTACTTTCCAGGAATTCACTTTCCCCGGAATTCACTTTCCAAAAGGAAACCACTTTCCAGCAAACAAACGGGGCCTTTGTCATCACCTTCTCTGAGGGCTACTTGGCAGGTGCATCCCACAAACCACATATTTTAGCAATGTTTCGATCTGGTAGGTACATTTTAATATTGAGTCACAGATGCACTTACCGTCAAAACAG